>CAUYON010129407.1:0-12554 GCA_963573935.1 Arctocebus calabarensis
TTTATCAGCTCTTGAATTTTATTTTATTATTTATTTATTTATTTTTTGAGACAGAGCCTCAAGCTATCACCCTGGGTTGAGTGCTGTGACTTCACAGCTCACAGCAACCCCCAACTCCTGGGCTTAAGCGATTCTCTTGCCCCAACCTCCCAAGTAGCTGGGACTACAGGTGCCCGCCACAACGCCTGGCTATTTTTTGGTTGTAGTTGTCGTTGTTTGGCAGGCCCAGGCCAGATTCGAACCTGCCAGCTCTGGTGTATGTGGTTGGCGCCTTAGCCGCTTGAGCTACAGGCACCACCAATTTTTGAGGCTGAACGACTGCCTTATTTCTATAGCACAGTAGTGAGAGTACCACATGAGTGCCTCTGAGTTACCCTAGTTCTTCAAGAAGTGTGTTTAGGGGCCTTCCCATATTTAGACCGACTTGCTTGTCTTAAGCAAGTTGTCAGGGGTGGTACCCAAAGATGAAAGGCTGTCTGTCCAGCCAGAGCATCCATCGCTTTTCCAAATCCTAACTTTTGAGGCTTCTGTAGAGCAGTTTATCACATAGTTTTGCCATAACTGATATTTAATATAATAGAAACTTTACTTCATTGAATTTCTACTCACTGTATGTTTGGAGTGATTTCTCTCTCTGTAAGCATTCAGTGTTACAGAATCTCAAGTTTTGAAAGGACCCCAGCTTCAAATTTGCTTGCTGGCTTTTAATCTTAGAGAACTATTTCCATGTTGGCCTTTTGTTCTTCGTAAAACTCTGTCAATCTGGAGCTCATGTGACCATTTCTTTCCCAAACCTTGTTACCTTCAGAGAAAGCGTCGTAGTGGAACAGTAAATTCTAGACAAACCCAGAAACGGACTCGGGAAGCAGTCTCTACTCCTGAGATTTCTTCGGAAGCAGAACCCATAGAACTCGTGGAAACAGGTAAGGTTGGTGGGACACCCAGGACTGCTGGGTATTAAGGTGGAAAATCTGTGATGTGGGGAGTGTGCAAGCTGGAGATAGAGCCCACATGGCCACCTGTCAGCCATGGAGCTTGGGTAGGTCTGAGCCGCTGTTCCGTCTTCAGTAGAGGATTCTAGGACTTGTAGCCTTGAGTTGTCATAGGCTGAAGCGGGTCCAATCTGAAACACTTAGAGGAGGCTTGGCAGGTAACACCACACAGGACTTACTGTAAGAAGTGCTCTGTCTTCAGAAGACCTGTGTAGTCCAACTCACCATTCACAGCCAAGTGCTAAATTGAGCAATGCTGCCCCCCCCCCCCACCCCCTGGAACCCTAAGACCTCTGCAGGTTTCTTTCTCTTTTTTTGTAGAGATAGAATCTCACTTTATCGCTCTTGGTTGAGTGCCATGGTGTCACACAGCTCACAGCAACCTCTAACTCCTGGGCTTAGGTGATTCTCTTGCCTCAGCCTCCCGAGTAGCTGGGACTACAGGTGCCTGTGACAATGCCAGGCTATTTTTCTGTTTTGCTGAGGCTGGGTTTGAACTCTCCACCTTCAGTGTATGGATGGGGCTGGCGCCCTACTCGATGAGCCACAGGCACTGCCAACCTCTGCAGGTTTTAAAACAGCAACTGGGACTACAGGTGGCCGTGACAACGCCGGGCTACTTTTCTGTTTTGGCCTAGGCCGGGTTTGAACCCGCCACCTTCAGTATATGGGGCTGGCGCCCTACTCGATGAGCCAGAGGCACGGCCAACTTCTGCAGGTTTTAAAACAGCAACTCAGCTGGGCTGACCATTCAGGCCTTTGGTAAAGTTTGGTAGGGAGGCAAGACTGCCTGGCTCACCTTTGTTGTTTGAAATTGCTTTGGTTGACCTTATAAGGTATAATGACAGAAAGTCTGCCAAGAAGGCAAGCTTGTCAGCAGAGCTCACAGTGGTGGAGCTTGGTATAGGCAGAGGCCAGATTGGGTTTCTCCTTTTTTTTTTTTTTTTTTTTTTGGACAGAGCCTCAAGCTGTCACCCTGGATAGAGTGCTGTGGCATCATAGCTCACAGCAACCTCCAATTCCTGGGCTCAAGCGAGTCTCCTGCCTCCGCCTTCCAATTAGCTGGGACTACAGGCGCCCATCACAACGCCCAGCCATTTTTTGGTTGCAGCCGTCATTGTTGTTTGGCGGGCCTGGGCTGGATTCGAACCCACCAGCTCAGGTGTACGTGGCTGTTGCCTTAGCCTGTTGAGCCACAGGCGCCGAGCCGGGTTTTCTCCTTTTGCCTGCTTTGGAAAGTGTCAAATGGCCTGACGCAAAGTCCCTTTGCTTTTTGTAGATGAAAATTGTTTTTATAACTATGATGCCTAAAAAACTGAAATTTTAAAGAGAAGCAACTTAGTGTGAGATAAATTTCATGGGCCACCCAGAGTAAGAAAAGTTCTCTGTGTGGTTTCTGAGTTTCACTTCTAACAATGAAGTCCTAAAAATGTTAAATTAACTTACATATAGGCTAGGACCCTGGCTCTCCAGCCCCTAAAGTTGGTGCTGTCCTCAGTTGTGACACTGAGTCCTTGTTTGGAGGACTCAGAATCTTAGGCCCAGGATGGATCCAGTCACTTCCCAGTGTGGTGCTTATCATCCTGTATGTAGTCTTACCCCATGGCAGGGCTGTTTGCTCATGCTGTCCATTGGAGCACTGGTTTTATAAGAGCCAAGAGTGTGTTCACCAGAAAGAGAATGGTTTGATGATTTATTTTTGAGCCAGTGTCTCACTCTTGCCTTGCGTAGACTGCCATGGCATCATAGCTCACAGCAACCTCACAATCCTGGGTTCAAGTGATCTTTCTGTCTTGGCCTCACTAGTAGCTAGGACTATAGGTGCCCACCAGGAAGTCTGGCTAGTTTTCTTGTTTTTAGCACAGAATGGGGTCTCCCTCATGCTTAGGCTCAAATCTCTGAACTCAGGCAATCCACCCACCCCAGCTTTCCAGAGTGCTGGGATTACAATTGTGAGCCACCACATTCGGCCTCTATGAAACTTTAAATACAAGAAAATAAGACAAGTTAAAATATGTTAAATGCATTATGAGTCATTTTCCTCAATATTAGACCAATACTAGTTCTAAAAATATTAATCTCAGTATTGTGCACAGCACTTTTTTTTTTGGAGACAGAGCTTCAAGCTGTCACCCTGGCTAGAGTGCTGTGGCATCACAGCTCACAGCAACCTCCAATTCCTGAGTTCAAGCGAGTCTCTTGCCTCCACCTCCCAAGTAGCTGGGACACAGGCACCCTTCACAACACCCGGCCATTTTTTGGTTGCAGCCGTCATTGTTGTTTGATGGGCCTGGGCTGGATTCGAACCCCCTGCCAGCTCAGGTGTACGTGGCTGGCGCCTTAACTGGTTGAGCCACAGGTGCCGAGCCTGTGTACAGTACTTTTTAATATTAATAGTAATCAGAAGCATAAATGGTTGTAAATCTTTTTTTTTTTTTTTTTTTTTTTGAGACAGTCTCACTTTGTCACCTTCAGTAGAGTGCGGTGACGTCACAGCTCACATTAACCTCAAACTCCTGGGCTGAAGTGATTCTTTTGCCTTAGCCTCCTAAGTTAGCTGGGACTACAGGCACCTGCCGCAATGCCTGGCTATTTTTAGAGATGGGGTCTCACTCTTGCTCAGGCTGGTTTCAAACCCATGAGCTCAGGTGTTCCCGCCCCACCTTGGTACTCCCAGAGTGCTAGGATTACAGGCATAAGCCACTGCACCCGGGCCTTTTCTTAGTTTTTTTTTTTTTTTGCAGTTTTGGCCGGGGCTGGGTTTGAACCTACCACCTCTGGCATATGGGGCCAGCACCCTACTCCTTTGAGCCACAGGTGCTGCCCCTTTTCTTAGTTTTTTAAGTGGATAGTGTGCTATGGCTCATGCTTATAACTGCCATTAACTGCCTGGTCCATGTCCTCTCCTTAACTTCATCCTGTGCTCAAGTGTACGTCCCAGTATATCTTAGGGTTCAAAAGGCCCAACCCACATAGGTTGTAGGGGGCTAATAAATATTATTGATCTCCAACCAAATTGGAGGGGCACTTGAGAGGGAAATGGAGATTAAAAGCCCTCCCTGATTAGCTGATAACATTACTAAACTAAGCATGACTTTGGGTCAAGTGAAGGTGGTTCCCTTGCTGGAGTGAGCAGAGGTTTCTGGCTGGTTCATCCCAAAGAGAAAGGCCCTTAGCTGCTCTTGCCTTGTGCCTTCTCCCAGGTCTCCTGTCAGGTGAGTCACTGCCTCACCCCTGTGAAGAAGCAGGTGGGCACCATGGGATAGAGGTGTGCACACACACACACACAGGCAGTATATAAATAATAACCATATACCCCCACTTGTTGCAAAATTCTGCAAAGCCTTTATTGGTTATTACTCCTGAACAAAAAAGGAATTGGTCCTGTACTTCAGGAGCTTTTAGTTGGGTAGAAACCTATGCTACATTTGTAATCAGATCAGTGAAGTTTAGATGGATATACCTGTGCACCCTTACTTCACTTGTAATGCTTGTTGAAATGCTTTCTTTTGAAGCTGGAGATGAAATCGTGGACCTTACCTGTGAATCGTTAGAGCCTGTGGTTGTTGACCTAACTCACAATGACTCTGTTGTGGTAAGTGTTTGAGTGTGAGAATCAACCATTTTCTGGGTGTGACTGAAAACCGTGGCCACAGATTACAGGTCAAGGTTATAGCTGTGCTAAAGAAGTTCAGTGATTCAGTGACTGTAGCCCAAAGTGGAAACTGTTTTGGAAAAATCATTTATTGTGAATGTTTCCTATGGAGTAGGTCTGAATAAAAGTGGTTTGGAAGTAATCTCAAGGTTCCGACATGGCTTCTGTCCCTGATTTCCAACATTTATACCCCCTGTGTGACCTTGGGCATGTTCCTTAGCCTCACTTCATAATGAGGGGTAAGCCTCCCACGTCTGTGGGATATAAAAAAATTAACACAGTTAGGGTGAGTTTATATTCTCCTGGCTGAAGAGAAAGGGGATGTTTGCTTAGCACTGCCAGTAAAAGTCTTTTTTTTTTTTTTTTTTTCTTGGCAGTTTTTGTCTGGGGCCGGGTTTGGACCTGCCACCTCTGGTATATGGGGCCAGTGCCCTACTCCTTTGAGCCACAGGCGCTGCCCCAGTAAGAAATCTTACAACTCAAGAGCAACTGCTGGTTAACATTGCCGAGGTGGGGGTGGCGTGCAGCTACCCTGCATTACCATTGGATACCTTGGCTGTGTTCTGATGTCAGAGAGCCTAAGAAGCTACTTGTGTCCCCTCGCCATGGCATGAGTTTTGGCCTCTGGGTGTACTTGGGTCCCATGCATAGCCTGTGAGGAATGGGGTCTGGTCAGGATGTGTAGAGAAGTTTGTTCTGGGAAACCTGTTCCATGGTGCCTACAGGGCGCCCACCTGGCCACTCCAAAGAATGCTACTTAAGCATTTTCTGATAGTGTACCAAGACTGTGACTTGGGGAGTGGAGATGGTGATCCACCTGACAGCGGTGGGTGGAACAGGGGTGCAGTGAGGTGGGGGTTGGTTGCTGTCTGCTGAGTTCCCCTTGACCCTGGGCTCATTGGAATGGATTTGTTTGGCCTGGCTGAGTACTGATCCCTGACTGCTTAGAACGTTAGGGTAGAGTTGTACTGAGAAGTGTCAAGACTTCAGAAAGAAGAAAAGGGTAAGGATTTGGACTCTGGTCTTAGTTTGAAACCACTGGTTGTCCTGTCACATCTGCCATCCCCAGCCATATTGCCTCTAGCATTGACAAGATCATGACTCAGGGAATGTTGGCCCCAATTGGGAGCTAGCAGTATTCCTGGAGATCGGTTAGAACTTTCTGAGACATAAGCAGGAGTGGGCTTAATCATGAGTGGTCTCTGCTTAAATCTCATTTGTGTCTTTTCTGAGGTACATACAAACTGTAATTTGTTGGCAAGTCTCTGTGGACTCCCTGGAGTTCTAGAAAGCCTAATTTGGCATATTGGCTGATGCCTGCAACCTGCTTGCTGATGAATGCTGGAAATGGGGCCTGCAAAGTTGCAAAGTCTTTTTGCCCTCAGTGGAGTGCTGTGGTGTCACAACACAAAGCAACCTCAAACTCTTAGGCCTAAGGGATTCTCTTGCCTCAGACTCCCAAGTAGCTGAAACTATAGGTGCCAGCCACAACGTCTGGCTATTTTTGTTGTTGTTATTGTAGTTGTCATTGTTTAGCAAGCCCAGGGTCAAATCTGCCAGCCCCAGTGTATATGGCCGGTGCCCTAACGATTGAGCTACCAACGCCAAGTGTCATTGCCTGCTATGGCACCTTGCCACTGTGTAAAAGAAACAGCTGGGACATGGGTTAGAAGTACAAATGCTTGCTAGAGGTGGACTTCCCATAGGTTCAGGGAAGCCCCGAGTAACCTCTACTGTGGCCTTTTTTTTTTAAGCATTATACAACAGGTGTGGGGGGCCCAGATATTAGGATCACGTGCTTAATGGACACTACATGCTCTTTCCCCATGGGCTTGACTCCCACCCTGTTGCACTACAAATGTCCAAGCATCAATACTATTAATGTGTGCAGTTGCTTGAGGCTTGTCTCCAGGCTGCAAAACATCTCCATGCCAGCCAGGAGATTGTCCCGCTCCCAGTGCCTCTCTCAAGAACCAGTGACGGTAGCTAAGCGTTGTGGTGGGCGCCCATAGTCCCAGCTACTCAGGAGGCTGAGGCAAGAGAATCGCCTAAGGCCAGGAGTTGGAGGTTGCCGTGAGCTGTGTGAGATGCCACGGCACTCTACCAAGGGCGATAAAGTTTTTCTACCAAAAAAAAAAGAACCACCAGTGACTGCCCCTTTAAGTCTGGTGCTCAGTTTCCTACAGCCAAGCCTTTTTTTTTTTTTTTAAATTTTCAGTGTCTGCCTACAGTGTACCTGGCTTGCTCTCCCTGCCAGGTTCAGGGAGATAGGATTCTGCCCACAAGAAAACAAAGTTGGCTTCCATTCCATGAAAAAACAGCATAATTTCCCCTTTCACACCTTTTTTTTTATTTGTTTTGAGGACTAGCCTGCAGTTGCTACATGCACTTCCTCCCTGAGCTTCCCTTCTGTCTTTCTGGTTCCCTATGTGTAAGCTCCTACTTCTGGCCTTCCCCTCCCATTTAACCTGGGGCTACTAGTTAACCTTTGTAAGTCCTGTGTTTGGAGGGACAGGCGGACTGGTGTGGGAGAGCTGTCTTGGGAGTGAGTGGATGACCAGAGGCAGGTTGATGGTTAAAAAGTAGAGTCTTGGCTCGGGAAGCAGGAGTCCTAAGTCCTAGTCTCAGATCTACTGGTTGATGTGGTTAGAGGATTTCTCTCAGACTAGCTGCCATGTCTCCAGCTATAAAGGAAATGTTTGGTTTGTTTTTTTTTTTTTGAGACAGAGTCTTTTTTTTTTTTTTAAGTATGTTGCCCTGGCTAGAGTGCTTTGGCATCACAGCCACAGCAACCTCAAACTCTTGGGCTCAAGTAGTTTTCTAGCTTCCCAAGGAGCTGGGACTACAGGCTCCTGCCACACAATGCCCAGTTCTTTTTTTGTTGCAGTTGTCATTGTTCATAGGCTGGCCCGGGTGAAATTCAAACCCACCACCTTGGTGTATGTGGCTGGTGCTGTAACCACAGTGCTTTGGGTGCTGAGCCTAAGGAAATGTTTTGGACTTGGTAGCTTTCCCTATTCTTTGTTTTTTGTTTTTTTTTTTTAAAGAGACAGAATCTCACTCTGTCACCCTCAGGTTGAGTGCTGTGCTGTCACAGCTCACAGCAAGCTCCAGCTCTTGGGCTTAGGTGATGCTAAGTCCAAATTCCTATTTATTGATGTATAGTGAGAAATACACCTGAGTTCAGAATTCTACCTCTGTGAGCAGGTCTGCTTCGGAGGCCTAGGAGTATTAACTCAGGACAGGGACAACTGTCAAATGAATTATGTTCAGGGTGACCTTAGGCTCTGCTTGTAGGAGAGTATGAAATGGATGAAGGTAGCCATTTCAAATTTGTGGTAATGTGTTACCAATTCCCCTAGGATCTGCTGGAACAGATTACAGTTTAAGTGTGCTGTCAGAGTCCTAGGACTAACCCTATATCTCTAAGATAAGATAGGATTTCCTAAACTCTGGAACCCAGGGGCAGCCTTTGGGATATTGGGAGACTTCTTAAGACTAGCAGTTTTGGGCTTGGCGCCTGTGGCTCACTGGGCTAAGGCGCCAGCCACGTACACCTGAGCTAGCGGGTTCGAATCCAGCCTGGGCCTGCCAAACAACAATGACGGCTGCAACCAAAAAAAAAAAAAAAAAAAAAAATGGCCAGGCGCTGTGGCGGGCACCTGTAGTCCCAGCTACTTGGGAGGCAGAGGCAGGAGACTCAACTTGAGCCCAGGAATTGGAGGTTGCTGTGAGCTGTGATGCTACAGCACTCTATCCAGGGTGACAACTTGAGGCTCTATCTCAAAAAAAAAAAAAGACTAGCAGTTTTGACCCAAAGTATCCAAAGCCCCTGAAGAATTAGGGGAAATGAAAAGTGCTATAAGATGCCGTGAGGCTTTGTACATGCGTTCTTTGATAAGTTTACCTCAAAATTTTGTTTTTGGCATTGTATAATCTTAGAAACACCATCACCCCTGAGTCCAAAGGTATGAGTATCTTTTTTTTTGGAGACAGAGCCTCAAGCTGTCACCCTGGATAGAGTGCGGTAGCATTACAGCTCACAGCAACCTCTAACTCCTGGACTCAAGCGAGTCTCCTGCCTCTGCCTCCCAGGTAAGCTGGGACTACAGGCACCCACCACAACACCTGGCCATTTTTTGGTTGCAGCCGTCATTGTTGTTTGGCAGGCCCAGCCTGGATTCGAACCCACCAGCTCAGGTGTACGTGGCTGGCGCCTTAGCCGCTTGAGCCACAGGCGCCAAGCCTGAGTATCTTTTTTCAAACTCAAACTCTTGGTCTTAAGCAATTCTCTTGCTTCAGCTTCCCAAATAGCTGGGACTACAGGCACCCGCCACATGCCTGGCTATTTTTGTTGTTTTTGTTGTTAATAGTTGTTGTTTGGCAGGCCCCGGGCCAGGCTGGAACCCACCAGCCCCAGTGTATGTGGCCGGCACCCTAGCTGCTGAGCTATAGGCACAGGCCTCAGGTATCTTTGATTTTAAGTAGATAAACACCAACCTTTTTCTAAAGAGGTTTTACCAGTTTACATTCATGGTACTATTGGAGGTTCTTAGTGCTTGCACATGGTCATCACCACTGGCAAGGTCTTGCTCTACCAGCTGGAGTGCAGTGGTATGAGCATAGCTCACTGTAGCCTGGAACTTTGGGCTCAAGTGATCCTTGAGCAGCACAGCCCACCATGCCTGGATAAGATGTTTGGCTGGATTCTTTGTTTCCTTTCTTTTCCCCCTCCTCTCCCCTACCCTACCCCCTCCTCTCCCCTCCCCTACCCCCTCCTCTCCCCTCCCCTCCCCTCTTCTCCCCTCCTCTCCTCTCCTTTTCTCCCCTCCCCTCCCTTTTCTTTTCCCTTTTACTCTCCTCTCCCCTCCTCTCTCTCTTCCCCTCCCCTCCTCTTCTCTCCTCTCCTCTTTCCTTCCTTCTTTTCTTTCCCTTTCCTTCTTTCCTTCCCTCCATCCTTCCTGTCTTTTTCTCTCTCTTTCTTCCTCGCTCTCTTTCCCCTCTCTCCCTCCCTCTCTCCCTCGGTTGCCTAGGTTAGAATGCTGTGGCCTCATCCTAGCTCACAGCAACCTGAAACTCCTGGGCTCAAGTGATCCTGAGGATACTTTGGGGCAAAACTGCTAGTCTTAAGAGGTTTCCCAATGTCCCGAAGGCTGGGTCCCAGAGTCCAGGAAATTCTATCTTTTCTTAGAGATACAGGGCTACTCCTGGGACTCAGGCAGCACACTTAAACTGTTCCAACAGATCCTGGTGGAATTGGTAACTACACCACAAATTTGAAATGGCTGTCTTCATCCATTTTATACTCCTATAAGCAGAGCCTATGGTCACCCTGAACATAATTCATTTGACAGATGCCCCTTGTCCTGAGTTAATACTCCTAAGACTCCAAAGCAGATCTTTCACAAGAGGTAGAATTCTGGACCTCAGAAATTCTGAACCTCTCAAGTAGCTGAGACCTGCCACAATTCCCGGCTAATTTTTCAATTTTTCGCAGAGACAGGGTCTTAGTTTTGCTTAGGCTGGTTTCTCTAGAGCTCAAGCAATCCTCCAACCTCAGCTTCCCAAGTTAATCAGGATTACAGATGAGTCACTGCACCAGCCTCCTGTTTTTTGTTCTTCAGAAAATTTTGTTAAGATTGGAATTACTTCTTCCTTGAGTCTTTTGTAGAATACTTCAGGAACCATATAGTTTAAACCTAAAGTTTTAATCAGTTTTGGGGAATTTATCAATTTCACCTAAACTTTTCACTTTTATTGGCATAAATTTGTTCACAATGTCTTCGTGTGTTCAGTGGAATCTGTACTGATGTCTCTTTTTTCATTTTTGATATTGGTTATCTGTCTTTTTAGATTACCATCACCAGAGCTTTGTTAGATCTTTCAGAGAACCAACTTTTAGCTTTGTGGATCATTTCTCTTTTAAGTTCATCCCCATTTCTTTATTTTCTTTGTTTGTGTGAGTTTATTTTGCTGTTCTTTAACTTACCAGTTTTCATCATTGTCACATGTCACTTCTGACACTTCTTGCCAGGACCCAGGACTAGCCAGGTCTTGGGGCCCATCTTAACTAGGTTCCCGACGCAGACTGCTAAGTTACCTTGCTCAGGTTGCTTTAGGTGCCTGAGGGTTGTCTACTTTGGCTGGAGAGCGAGAGAGAGAAAGAATATGAGTCTTAGAATAAAGCAGTCTCCTTAGAATAGATAGATCTTAGTCCTTAGTAGAGCTTGGTAATCTTCAGCAGAGAGGCCCCGTGCTGGTATTCTGCAGGCAAGAGAGGAGACAGAGTCAGAGTAAGCGGGTCTGTGATAGAATGTACATGCTCTTCGACTGCCTGCTCCTCCAGCCTAATATAAGGCTGATCTTGTGCCTCTCAACACCACAGACAGACCACAACAGACTGCCAATTCACCACTGCTCTCATCTCGTGAACTCTCATGCTTGTTAGGAAAGCCAAATCCCTTTCCATCCCCTTTCCACCCAGGTGTTCCATTATTGAGCTGTACAGGTATTTCTTACAACTCTCACTCCTAGCCATAGGCTACATGGGCTGCAGCACATCATTTCTTTTCCAATAATAATATTTAACATTATGTTTTTCTTTGTATCTTACAGATTTTGGAATTGGTATTTTATGTTGTATATTTCTTAACTTGCAAATATGTGGATTTTCTTTTTGTTGTTGGTATTTTATGTTCAATTTAACATATTTGTGAAGTGTATATTTCTTAACTTGCAAATATGTGGATTTTCTTTTTGTTGTTGGTTCTTTGTATTACTACATTATGGTCAGAATATGGTCATATTCTGTATGTCAGTTCTTTCAGTTCTTTCATGGTTGTTGAGACTTGCTTTAAGACTTCATCTGCATGAGGGTGGTCCTATTACAGTAAGTGCAGACAACTTTAGGCCTGGACTTTGATATCTGTCTTCTGTTCATTCTTACAAAAGCAAGCTTTAATTTTTTAAGAATCATTTGTACGGTTTTTCTCTGGATTATGGTTTCCTTTTCAGTTTTGACCAATTTTTTTCATTTGTTCTTCCTTTCTGCCACCTTTTGGCAGTACCATGCTGTTTTGATCACTATCAATTTATAGTACAATCTCAGGTCTGGTAGCGTGATTCCTCCTGCTCTGTTTTTATTTCTAAGTAATATCTTGGCTATTCGAGGTTTTTTCTGATTCCATGTAAAAAGAAATATTATTTTTTCGAAGTCTTTAAAATATGACCATGGAACTTTAATAGGAATTGCATTAAAATTGTATATTGCTTTGGGCAATATGGACATTTTAACAATGTTGATTCTTCCCAGCCATGAGCATAGTATATTTTTCCATTTGTTGACATTTTCAGCTGTTTATTTTCTTAGAGTTTTATAGTTCTCTTTATAAAGATCTTTCACATCCTTTGTAAGATAAACTCTCAAATATTTCATCTTCTTTGGTACTACTGTGGAAGGAATAGAATCCTTGACTATTTTTTCAGCTTGACTATTATTGGTATATATAAAGGCTACAGATTTATGAGTGTTGATTTTGTAGCCTGAGACATTGCTATATTCCTTGATCACTTCTAAAAGTTTCATAGTAGAATCCCTGGTGTTTCCCAGATATACAATCATGTCATCTGCGAAGAGTGAAAGTTTAATCTCTTCTGATCCTCTGTGGATGCCCTTGATCGCCTTTTCTTCCCTAATTGAAATGGCTAGAACTTCCATTACAATGTTGAAGAGCAATGGAGACAATGGGCAACCTTGCCTGGTTCCTGATCTAAGTGGAAATGCCTTCGATTTAACTCCATTCAATACAATATTGGCTGTGGGTTTCCTGTAGATGGCCTCTTAGTTTAAGAAATGTCCCTTCTATGCCAATTTTCTTAAGTGTTCTGATCATGAAGGGATGCTGGAT
>CAUYON010129409.1:0-21284 GCA_963573935.1 Arctocebus calabarensis
ACCTCCAATTCCTGGGCTCAAGCGAGTCTCTTGTCTCTGCCTCCCAAGTAGCTGGGACTACACACGCCCGCCACAACGCCCGGCCATTTTTTGGTTGCAGCCATCATTGTTGTTTGGCGGGCCCAGGCTGGATTCGAACCCTCCAGCTTAGGTATACGTGGCTGGTGCCTTAGCCCACTGAGCCACAGGCACCGAGCCAGGAAAAGAGATTTCTAAGCACAGAGCACAGCATATACAAAGGATTGAGGTGGGGAGCAATATTTGACAATGTCAAGAGCTCAGCAGAATGCTGCAATGGCTGAAACTGTATATAAGAGGCAGAGAGTGGGATAAGGTGAGATCAAAGAGAAAAGGGGGGTTGGATCACTTCCTCAAGTAATTCAGGCCCTGCTCAAATGTCAGCTTCATCTCTGCCCATCCTATTAGCAGCAATATTACCTCGTTATCCTGATGTGTTTTTCCATAGCTCCTATTGCCAGTTGACAGATGCTCAATTTGTTTATCAGTAGTTCTCTGCTACAATGGATGTTCCACGTGTGCAGGGATTTTTGTCTGGTCTGTTTGCTGCTCTCTAGCCAGCTTCTTGATTACTGTTCAGCACATAGTAGCCACTCAATAAATCTTTGTTGGATTAATAAATGGATTCCCACAGGACGGCCGTAAGGGGCAGGCATATAGCAACTCCTGGAGTCTATTCACACTGGATCTGGTCTTCAGGTCTCAGAGCTCTGGCCCAGCTGTCACTGAGAAAACCACCCTCTCTCCAGGCACTGACACAGAGGGGGAAGGAGGCTGTTTGATGCCTGGGATAGTGGTGGAGGCCTTTCTGCCTTGTTGTGAGTCATTAGTATGCCCACCTGGGGAGATTCTGGAAAATCGGTTTACATGGCTCTAATTAGCATCTACCCACAGGCTTGTGGTTGTGTACTTTATCTCTTCACTGCAGCTCAAGCACAGTGGGAGCTCCAGAGGCCAGGCCTGCATCCCTCTCAACTCCTGGGGCCTTGACGCAAGGATCAGGCTAAGATTGAGGACCTCCCAAGCCTCTATGGCCCCAAGAACCAGATTCAGCTCTGGGATCAGAGGCCGTCATCTCTGGACAGATATGAAAGGAGAGAAAGAGACTCCCAGGACATTTGTTAATGGTGACATGCAAGCCAAGGCACTAGTTGCTCTTTCAAAAGAATAAATAGCTTCTGATTGAAATGGAAATCTAATTGATTTTATACACTGGCTTTTCCAAAGACAATGCCTACCATGAAGGGAATTTGTAGGGAAAACAACAGCATGTGTCTGTCCATGGGGAAGGGGATGGAGATGGCTCTGGTGCATACAACAGGAAGAATGCTCTTTGTTACACAGGGGAAGGGGCCAGGGTGTCTGTCTAGAAATGTTTTTGTCATCCAAGGGAAGAGACGATAGCTAAGTGTGGTGCTGGAAGACCTTATAAGAGACACATGCAGGGAAGGACTCTTGAGCTCACACACTGCTGTGTATTTGCCAGAAATATTCTAACCTGCCCTCGTATGGACTAGGGAAGACCACCTGTGATGAGACCAGCTGGTGTGCAAATCCAGGGGCTCAACTAACCCACACCCCAGGGGATGGACAGCAGCTGTGTGTATGTAGATGGATGACCGTGGGCCACTGAGAACCCCGTGTCACCACTAAATGATGCCGGTGCAGATGACACCACCTGGGCTACAGTCAGGCCTGCTTCCTACTCATGCCCTGCATGGGGACATTGGCAGAGAGGTTATAGTAGGGACAAAATTGGCTCCCCAAACTGTGCATTTTGGCACCTTTCACTGATTGGTCCGCCCACAAGTGGCCTCTTTTCCCAACTGGTCAAGCCAGAGGACGTGGGTGTTCCTAATCTTCATGAAGTTGCCCTGATTGCTGACTACAGTCCAGTGTTCTGGACCCTCTGTCCCCTCCGGTGGAACCTGCCTTTTCTCCTCGTGCTCCCTATATCACTCTGCTGTGCTCCAGCTACACAGGCCCAGTTGTCACCCTCCCTACATGCTGGCGTCGGGATTTCTCTGACTGTCTCTCTCTGCTCCATCCACATCCTCAGAATGTCTTTCACCTCCTTTAAAATGAGGGTGTCAGACTAGATAACCTCCAATTCTCTTCCAGATTCGCCATCATAGGAGTTTTTAAAATCACTGTTGCTGAAGTATCAAGAGAAAATAAAATCCCCCAGTGTTATCTGTCCATTTTCAATGTGTTTTCACAAAGAGAATCACGTGACTATCAGCACCAGAGTTGAGATATGGAATATTTCCATCACCTCCAAACTCCATCCTTGATCCTTTGCAGGCCATCTCCTACCCCTGCTCTCCACTACAACAACCTCTGATCTAGCCCTGTAGTTTTGCCTTTTCTTTTCTTTCTTTTTTTTTTTTTTTTTTTGAGACAGAGCCTCAAGCTGTCGCCCTGGGTAGAATGCCGTGGCATCACAACTCGCAGTAACCTCCAATTCCTGGGCTTAAGTGATTCTCCTGCCTCCGCCTCCCAAGTAGCTGGGACTACAGGCGCCCACCACAGCGCCCAGGGGTTTTTTTGGTTGCAGCCGTCATTGTTGGTTGGCGGGCCCGGGCTGGATTCGAACCTGCCAGTTTAGGTGTACATGGCTGGCGCCTTAGCTGCTTGAGCCACAGGCACTGAGCTGAAGTTTTGCCTTTTCTAAATATCACTTAGATGGAATCAGAGAGTCTATGCCCTCTTGTGATTGGCTCCTTTCATTCAGCATAATGTTATGAGATGCATTTATGTTGTTGTATATATCAATGATTCATTTCTTTTCCTTGCTCAGTAATATCCCATTTTATGGCTATACCACATGCTTTTATCCATTTACCTATTGATGGATATTTGGGGTGTTCCCAGTTTGAGGACAATATAAACAAATCTACTATTAACATCTGCACACAAATGACTCTGTGAACATATGTTTTCATTTCTTTTGAGTAAATACCGGGGAGTGAGATAACCGGGTCATATGGTAAGAGTCAGTTTAACTCTGTTTTTAAAAAACTACCAGCATATTCTAAAGTGGTTGTACCACCAGCATATTCTAAAGTGGTTGTACCATTTTTTTAAGTGTTTGTAGCACCAGCAATGAATGAGTATTCTTATTATTCCACCTCTTCACAACATTGGGTATGACCACTTCTTTTTGCTTTTTTTAAATTAACTTTTTCATTTTGTGATAATTGTAGATCATACACCATTGTGAGAAATAATGCAGAGACCTCACATACCCTTTACCTACTTTCTCCCAATGGTAATATCCTACAAAACTGTAGTACAGTTTTACACCTAAAATATTAACATCAATACATTCGAGATACAGAACATTTTTATCACCCCAAGGAGCCCTCAGATGGCCCATTTATAGCCTCATCCACACCCCTCCTATCACCACCTCCTTCTTAACTCCTGGCAACCGAATTCTAGTTCTATAATTTTGTTATTTCAAGAGTGTTCTATAAATGAAATTATACAATAAATAACTTTGAGGGGTTGTTGTGTTTTTTTCCTAAAACATAGTAAAGTTCTCTGGGGATTCATCCAGATCATTGCATATATGCATGGTTTTATTGATGAACAGTATCCCATGATATGGATATACCACAATATGTTTAACCATTCACCAGCTGAAGAACAGTCGGGTTATTTCCTGGGATAAATCCCACTTAATCATGATATATTAAGCATTTAATGTGTTGCTGACTTTTGGTAGTTCATGGCTTCCAAGAAATTTGTCCATTTTCACCTCAGTTGTCAAATAATATTCTCTTATTATCTTTTTAACGTCTATATGACCTATAGCAATGCCTGTTTTTTAAATTCCTGATATTGGTAAGTTTTGCCTTGTTTCTTTATTTAGGCAGCTAGAAGTTTGTCAGTTTTATTAATCTTCCAGTTTCAATGATTTTCTCTTTTGTTTTCTTCAATTTCATTGACTTCTGGTTGCATATTTATTATTTTATAGCGTCTCCCTACTTGGATTTAGTTTGCCCTTCTTTTTCTAATTTTTTCACTTGGAAGCTTAGATCTTTCAGATCTTTCTTCTCTTGTAACAGAAGTATTTATTATTATAATTTTACTGTATACACTGTATTAGTCGAATTCCACAAATACTGACATATTGTGTTTTCATTTTCATTCAGTTCTAAAAATTTTAAAACTTTGCTTGTGATTTCTTCCTTGATCTATGGTGTATTTAGAAGTATTACTTTTTAAATTCCCAAACACTTGAGGATTTTTCTTATATCATTCTGTTATTGATTTCTAATTTAAATCTATTTTAGCTGTGATCAGGGAGAATATTTTGTATGATTTAAATATTTTTAATTTTATGGAGTGTTATTCTATCCATCTTGGAGAACTACGTACACTTGAAAGGAATGTGAACTCTAACGAGATGAAATATTCTCAGAATGGCAATTAAACCATGTTAGTGACCAGTGTTGTTCCGATCTTCTATATCCTCGCTGTTTACTCACTTATATACTATTTCCTTGTTCTATCGATTACTGAGAAAGGGGTATTGTAACCTCCAACTGCAAGGGTAGATTTTATTGTTTCTCCTTCTGCTTCTATCCACTTTTTCTTCGTAAATGTTGAGGGTCCCTTATTACATGCATACACAGGATTGTTACGTCCTCTTGAGGAATTGATCTGTTAATTGTCCTGGCTCTGAAGTTTACTTTGTCTAATACTGATATATTTTTAAACCAGGATTCAGCCAAATACTTGAGAGCATCCTTCTGTAGAAAACTGGGTCTCTCTTTTCTCTCCCCTCCACCCTGCCCCTTCTCCCTCTCCCCACTCCCTCGCTCCTCTCCTGCCCTCTCTCCCTCCCTCCTCTCCCCTCACTGTGTTATATTCTATTAAGTCCAAGCCCCCTCGGCTTCCACAAACTCCAGTCTCTGTCTTCTTAAGTCAGGGAGACCGCCGGGCTCTGTTCTTGCTCTGCTACCTGGAAAGTATCCCCAGGCGTTCATCAGGATGATCACTGGGCTCGCCTAATCTGTTTCCCTTCTCAGGATCCACAAGTCTTTCATTGCCTGTTGACCAAAGTTTGAAAAACTGTTGTTTCATGTATTTTATAATTTTTTGGATGTGTTCAGTCTGAGGATAACTCTAGACTTTCTGACTCTCTCTTGGCTAGGTGTGGAAGTCCCCTGCCACCCTCGGATTTTAAAATAAGAAACCAAAGCTAACCTCAGAGGAGGGTGCCGTCAGCACAACGACACTATGTCCTGCTTTCTCTGGCCCCATCCGGGCCTGACCCTGGGAAGCAAAAGCAGGGCTGGTTAGACATATGCAATTAGGGGTGCTCGGTAATTTTTAGGGTCTCTGAACAAGAGGAAGTTTGAACGACAGGACAACGTATTTAGCAGTTCTCCTAGACTGTAATTTTCTAGGATCAATCTCCAAAACAAGAAAAACCACAGCCATCAACAAGACACCCCCCTCCGAAGAAAAAGAAAGAAAAGAAAATATATAAATACGGTAACAAAACCCTTTTCCAGCTGGAGCCTATTGTGATTTTGTTGTGTGTTTTTTTCCTAAGCGAGTGGCAGTGAAACCTTTTATTGCACCCCACAGCCTCCCAGATCCTTTTTATGATACATAATGTGTTTGCAAGTTTCTGTCCTTCGCTGAGTCTGCCTGTGCTTTGTCCTGTGCGAAACCACTGGTTTCCATGGCAACCAAACTGCCAGATCAGGGAGCCACTCTGAGGGACAGAGGTCCTTCAGTGCACCTCTGGGGCCCAGCGGAGGCCTGGGTCACAGGCAGGAAAGGATGACAGCAGTAACTTTATACAGGTCTCTCCACCAGCCACAGCTGCCCCACCCAGCCTTGCGTCCCCCAGGCTGGCACTCCTGGGGGACCTGCCCAGGACTGAGCTCCTTTGGTGGCCGACATGTGCAGAGCACCTGGGATGCACGCCAGCCTCCACACGGGCTCCGGGACACAGAGGTGAATAGGACTTCGTCCCTCCCCCAGATGGGAAGCAGTCTGCCTAGAGAGAGAAATAACGGGGAAAGGTGTCTGGAAGGAACATTTTTAAGTGCTGACTATATCCCAGGTGCTATTCTAGGAACTACATACCCTAAATTTTTATTCTCACACACACAAAAAAAATTCCTGTGATTTAGTTATTTGTATTATTCGCATGGCGGAGCCAGCCCCCGGCTTATCCAAGGGCACATAACTGGTAAAAGGGAAAGCCGAGATTCACAGCCAAGTGTGCGTGCCTCAGCCCTCCTGTCATGCACACCCCACCCTGGAAGTCTCTCTGTCTCTTTCCTATAAGTCTCATTTGTCCAGGAGCCTCAGATTTTAGAGAACTCTCCCAGAAATTCTCTCTCTCTTTCTCTCTCTCTCCCCTCCCAGCCCTCCCCCCCAGTCCCTCACAGCCCCTCTCTGTCCCTGTCTCTCTTCTCACTCTGGAAATAAATGTATCATTGAACTAAAGCCCTGGGAACGTGAAATAAACATAGGAACGAATCCCAGTGTGGCCTCAAACCTCATGCTGCGGTGATGGCATTAATGAAGGGTCACACAGCCACATCCCTGCTTCGTTCTCTGAAATCCCACTTGCTTTGTCCAGACAGCGGGAGGAAACAGCCAACATCAGAAAACTGGGAGACCCTCAGGAGAGAGAAGCTCTTTAAAAATAGCTCTCATGGCAGGAGGGCTCTGCCAGGCCAGTCTTCTCTGGGCTAAGAGAGCCAGTGTAAGCCACCCCTTCAACTGGCCCCCGCTCTGCCCAGTGGCTTCAGAGGCTGCTCTCAAAGGGAAACTCAAACTTGCAAAGCTAAATCCTGCACTGTCTCCAAGGCCGGGGGCCTACTGAGGCCAGCAAAGGGTGTAAGTGCAGGAGCTCTCTGCCAGGGCCCAGACTTTGCTACAAAGAAGGCTACAGGCCCTGGCCTCCCCTCCATAGGTCTATGGCCTAAGGGACAACCACCACCCCAGGGTGAGATGCTGGCAAACTCCTGGGTGCCCTGAGTTTTGGAAGAACAGCCTCTCTGCAGCATTCTGTGGGTGGGGCGTACTGCCATGGCAGGGCATGGAAGAGAATTTGTAGCACCTAACAGGTGTGGCCCAACCTTCGAGGCCAAGGGACACCAGGACCATCTAGGCTCTGGCTCCTGCCATAGGCCCAGGCAGCTGGCAGAATAGCTATTGACCTTGAGTGAGTCACATAGCCCCTTTGTTGCCTCTTCTGTACTATAGAGGAGGACTGGTCCCAACCCTCTAGGGGGCTGTCAACATGGCACTCAGGGTGGTAATTAATGGGAAGCATGCAGCTGGGCTCTGACACCTGGCATGGCCTCGATAAACAGTAAGACACACACCCTCCCTTCACTGTGTCCCAGCAGGGACTGGTTCTTACAGGAATTCTCTGTGGCCCACAGAGCTACAACAGCACCCAGCTATGAGTGATCCCCGAGTCTCTCCTGGCTCCAGCAGCACATGTGGGGCCCTGGCCACATGTCCTAAATTGCTGTCACTGCTCATGTCCCTACACCACTGCTAACACCGCTACGAAAGCTAAACAAGCTATAGGAGACTCGAGGGGGACTTCAGTCTCGGCTCCCTTCCTTAGGGCAAGTCACTTTACTTCTCTGAGTCCCACTTTCTTAGTACCTTCATCTGAAAATAAGGATCACAACTACCTGTGCATGCACACACACACACTCACACACTAGAATCTGTATTCAACTTCATCAAGGTACAATTTGTGTACAACAAAATGCACCCATTTTTTAAGAGCTTTGTTGAGATAAAATTTATGTTCTGTACCATACAATTCAGCCATGTCAAACGCACAATTCACTGGTCTTTCAATGGTTGTGCAACCATTATCACAATCAATTTGGAGCATCTCATCACCTCTTCCCCCTAAAATCCATACCTATGAGCAGTCACTCCCTATGTCTTCCAACCCCCAGCCCTATGCAATCCCTGATCTAATCTGCCTCCATAGACTTTTGTGGGCATTTAATATACGTGGAATCATACAGCCTGTGACTTTTCATGTCTGGCTTCTTTCAATTAGCTTAATGTTTTCATGGCTCATCTGTGTTCTAGCATGTATCAGTACTTCATTCCCTTTTACTGCCAGATAATACACCATTGCATGGATATATCATATTTTATTTAGCCATTCACTCTTTTCCATGTTTTTGCTATTATGAATAATGCTGTTACAAACATCCAAGTTCTTGGGTGGACATACATTGTCATTTCTCTTGATCCTGAGACCAAGGAGTAGAACTGCTGGGTCATGTGGTAATCCATGTGTGGCCTTGGGAGGAACTATATCATTTCTGATTCCCACCAGAAATATAGGAGGGTTCCAACTTCTTTATGTTGTCTCCAAGACTTGTTAGCATTGGTCTTTTAAATTATATTCACCCCAATAGGCATGAAGTGGTACCTCACTGTGGTTTTGATTTGCATTTCCCTAATGGTTTAATCATGCTGAGCATATCTTCAAGTGTTTATTGGCCATTTGTGTATCTTCTTTGGAGAAATGTCTATTGAGATACTTTGCCCAGTTTTTAAATTGGGTTGTCTTTTCATTATTAAGTTGTAATAGTTCCCTTATATATTCTAGGTACAAGTGTCTTATCACATACACAATTCAAAGTTATTTTTTTCCATTCTGTCATTTATCCTCTCACTTTCTTGATGGTTCTTTGAATTTTTTAGTTTTGATGAAATCCAGTTTATCTATTTTTTCCTTTGGTAATTTGTGCTCTTGATTACATATCTAAGATGGCTTTGCCTACTCTCAAGGTCATGGAGATTTATTCCTACCAAAGTCATGAAGATGTAACCCCTTTGCTGGATACCAGACAGTCTAGGATTCAGGGTTCGTGTAATTTGGATAAATGTAAAGTCTT
Organism: Arctocebus calabarensis; assembly: GCA_963573935.1. NCBI lineage: Eukaryota > Metazoa > Chordata > Mammalia > Primates > Lorisidae > Arctocebus > Arctocebus calabarensis. The sequence continues at coordinate 8,937 of CAUYON010129409.1, forward strand.
GTACTTACGTCCAATTGTCAAAATGTTAGAAAAGACTGAAATGTCTTAGCCTGGTTTTCCCAAAGCATTTTCTTTTAAGAGTTTTACAGTTTTAGCCCTTACATGTAGGTAAAAGTTTCATTTTGAGTTCATTTTTGTGTGTAATGTGAGGAAGAAGTCCAGCTGTAATGTGATATCCAGCTGCCCAAGCACCAATGGCACCCATTTGGGGGAGTACCATTTCATGAGTTTTAACAAATGGGTATGCCTATGAAACCACATCTAATTCTGTCATCCCAAAAAGTTCCCTGTCCCATTGGCCACCCATCCTCCTCTCCCCAGCCCTGGGCTATCACAGATCTGCTTTTGTAGGCTGTAGATTAGATTTGCTTTTCCTAGAATTTCCTATATGTGTAATCACAAAGAATGTACTTTTTTTGTGTCTAGCCTCTGCCTTTTTTTAGTCATTTAATCTTCCTGTATTAGGGTTCTCCAGAAAAACAGGACCAATAGGAAGTGTGGGTGAGTGTAGAGAGTGTGTGGGAGAGACTGACCGAGGAAAACAGAGAGTGAGATTGATTTCAAGAAATTGGCTTGCACAAGTTCAGAATCTGTAGGGTAGGCAGGCAAGCTAGAGTCCCAGGGAAACGCTGATGTTGCAGCTCAAGTTCAAAAGTAGTGTTCTTGCTGAGTTCTTTTTTCTTCAAGGAAGTCCTCATGGTCACCTGTCCCTGTTTTTGATCTATTAGTGAATCAAGTAGGATTTGTCACTCTATCTTGTCAGCCCTAAAGACTTTTCCCCTGAGGTTTGCATGCTTGGGGCTTGCCTCCCTGTGCTTTCCCCTTCCTCTGCCAGACATGAGGGAGGAGGGTTACATGGCGCAAGACTGCCACCCTAACCCCCCTACCCTAGGCCCACCTGTCTTTGTATCAGCTGGCCTGCTCCTCCCTGCACTGCTTCACAGCCTGGGCCATTCCCCAGACATAAAGAGAAGCAAGTGTCTCTCCACTCCCACTGCAGATGACCAGCCTCTCCCCATACTCTGATGAGCTGCCTCTCTTTATTTCCTTCCCAGTGGGGAGCAGCCTCTCCCCTCTTCTCTCTCAGCCTCCCGCATGGCTGCCATTCCAGTTTCCCTTTTGTGATTCTGCTAAAAAACAAAATCTCTAAATTGTTTTTTCTTCAAGCTCAGAGACCTTGGAAGGAACAAGAATAGCTGGAGTTGCTCACCAATATATATTTTTAATTTCCAGGTCAAGCCTGGAAAAGAAGCATCCTAAAGCTTCTAAAAGCTTCCAAAAGCAAATAAAATTTTTCAGGCCTCCTAGGAGACTTGTTGAGTGACCAGACCTTTCTCCCCCATTTAGGGAATAAAAATTCATGGCAAGATCAGCCCTCAGATCCTCTGATCTAACCCCTTTGCTGGATACCAGACTGTCTGGGATTCAGAGTTCATGTAATTTGGATAAATGTAAAGTCTTGTACTTACATCCAATTGTCAAAATGTTAGAAAAGACTGAGATGTCTTAGCCTGGTTTTCCCAAAGCAGAGTCCAAGAGAAGACTTGTATAGGCAGCTTATTTGGGAAGTGACCCCAGGGAACAGAAGAGCAGAATAGGGAGTGTGAAGTGGAAAGGGAGAGAAACACAGTGCAAGAATATGTCGTGGAATTATTGTGAGGGACTTTGTCCAGGTCAAGTATTTGTTCATGAGGCCCTGACCGTCACTGATCCAGGGTGGGACCACCAGCATGAGCTCCCCTGTACTTGCAGTTGATCATGAGTCAGGGGGCTCCCACAGACATCTCTGAAAGGAGCATCAGAGAGGCAAGTTCTGTCTGACTACACCTGTACAAAGCTGCCCAGTGTATGTGTGGAACTGGCAGCTGCATGGCTAGAGTGAGAGGTGAGGTCAGAGAGTTTTAAAATCACACCTTAGAAGTGACCAATGTATGGCAAGGGTTCCCCTTAGGGGAAACACAAGTGAAGAAACTGAGCCTTGTTAACTGCACCCAGGATGAATTAAGAATGTAATACATTTGTCAATAAAACCAGTGCAAACTCAACACAGCACATAGAAGGACAGAGAGAGTGGCCTCCACCCATTGCCATCACACCATCCTTGCACTCCTGTGTTCAGTTCTGGCAGCAGGACTTGGGAGGATGCAGATGACAAGGAGAGTGTTCAGACATGTAAACTGATGATGCATATAGGAGACAACAGAGGGAACTGGGGCTATTCACCAAGAAAAGGAAAGACACAACTTTGCAGGGTTATCTTTTCAAAGGGCACTTCTGAACCAACCTCTGCACATGCATCCATCTCCCACCCCCTCCCCATCGCAAAGATGTTGCTTGTCCCTTCTGTGCACCCCCTTCCCTATACCACCACCCTCAAGTCAGAAATAGGGCATTTCCTGAATTCTTCTCTTAGTCACCAAGTCCTACACATACTCTTACGTCATTGAATCTCCCCCTGTTCCTCCCATTCCCACTGCTTCTGTTCTATTCAGGCCCTTTCCTCTCTTATAAAATAGTACAACCACTATGGAAAAAAGTGTGTCATTTTCTTAAAGTGTTAACATACACCAGCCATATATGAGAAATGAAAATATATGCCCACACAAAGACTTATCACAAATGTTTATTGAAGCTTTTTATTAAGAGTCAAAACCTGAAATCTACCCAAATATTCATCAATAAGGAATAGATACACAAATCATGATATGTCTGCACAATGAAATACTACTCAGCAATAAAAAGGAACTATCAATAACAGTAGAGATGAGTATCCAAATAATTATGATGTGAAAAAAGCCAAAAAGTGAATATACTGTAAAATATTTTAGGTGTAGGAAATTCTGGAAAAGACAAACCAGAAAGCAGGTCAGTTGTGGAGCACATGGTGGGAGAGCCCGGGAGGAGGAGGGATTACAGACTCACAAGTAACCTTCCAGGGAAGATGGATATGTTCATTATCTTGATCAGGATGATGGCTTAATGAATGACTATATATGTCAAAACTTACCACATTTGAGACCCTAAACAGGTGCAGGTCGATAAAGCTATTTTTAAAATTACAACTGCACAATGAATCATCTAATTACAGGTGAGATTAAAGAGCTGTAAGAGAAGCATTCTGGACACTCTGAGAATTTACAACAGGAAAAGGCAACTCCACCTGGGGGCAGCTAAGAGCAACATTTAGGGAAAGTTATGTTCAAGTTGAGATAGGAAAGAGCATTGGAAATACTGGGGCAGAAGACGCTGAGGGTGATGGAGAATAATTCTGGCCAAGAAACCAGGTACATCAGGGCCCTGGGGTAAGGAGATGCCTTGGTGAGCAGGAGAGACCAAGGGAACTCTCAGGGCATGGAACCTTTGCTTGATCTCTTCTAGATGTCCGGTTGTCTCAGGTGGATGCCCAGGAAAGAGCAGCTCCCCACAGGGACCTCCACTCCTTCACTGCTCCAGCTGGGCCCAGGCTCATCAGAATACAGGGTCCCTATCGCCTTTCCAGGGCTCCCTGATTCTAGCCAGGGAAGCAAGGTCTACATGGACTCCACACTCTCTTGAGCCCTGAACCTGCCAAGGCTTGGTGGGGCCACCAGGACACAGCTTCCCTTACTGCTCTGGCTGGTCAGATGTGCAGCGTGGCCCAGCCTCTTCTCCAGGGCTGGGAGGAGAGTGCCCCATCTTCATTCTGGGGAGGATCCCAGCTGTGCCACTTACCAGCTGTATAAGCCCCAGGGGCCTCAGTTTCCTGATGTGTAAAATGGGGTCCACTGGATCGTTATGAGGGTTAAATGTGCTGACATTTATAAAGCACTTAGAAAGAAGCCTTATTCCTTTGGTTAAATATAAAGAGAAATTCTACTCCCACCCCCAGTAAATAGCAGGAGAGGCTCTGAGGAGGGAGGCCGTGGGCCCTGAGGAGGGTCTCAGGACGAAGAGATGGAAGGTGATCAGCAGGCAGCATGGGAGCCTCTGGCTGGCCTTCTGGGCTCACACATAGATCGTCTCTTCCAGCTCACACATACCAAGATGCTCCGGTGCTGTGACTTCAGGCAAGTTTGGCATCAAAAGCCTTCATGTCTTCTCCTTTCTGATCATGAGCTTCCGGTTGAAACTCCTCTGGCTGGAACAAGCTTCTTGATCCCCCAGAGTTACCCAGGACATTTGTCGCCTGTGTGTGCACCTGCGTTTGGGGATGTTGGGACCACAGAGTGATAGATTTTCTCTCTGTCTCACTTTCTGTTTCTCTTTATTCTTCTCCACCTCAAAAAGAAAGGAGTAGAATGCTCCTGCTCAGGGTGGCCTTTCCTGTCCAAGCTGAAGCAGTTTGCCTTCCAAGGCTTTGTTAATGGTAAACAGCCAGTCCATCCATCTAGGTGGCTCCCAAGTATATAACACATGCCGGTGCATTTGATCCTCAACAACCTTGTACAGCTGGCATAGCTTGGCTGTGCTACAGAGTAGGAAACTGAGACTCAGACTGCTAAGAGCACTTGTAGGTGGTTGGAGTATTTGTTACAAAGCATCATCATCATCTCTGTGATCTGTTACACATGCAGTCTTTGGAATTTACAGATGATCTAATCTCGCTGGAGAGCATCAATAAACCAGCGTAAGCTAGTCCTAATTGACAGATGGGAAAACAAAGGCTTGGAGAATTAGTGGCATTTCCAATGTTCTATGATTCAGTTAAATTCAGCAAGCGTTTGTGGGGCACCCACTATGTGCCAGCCTCTGTTCTAGAACTTGGAGAACAAAAGAGAACAAAAAACATCTCCCTGCCCTTGAGGAGCTAACTTTGAGTCAGTGTGCAGATGCCTTGAGAATGGGTACCCCTCAGGGCTCTGCAGCAGGACATAGAGAAGAGGGTGACAGCTGGCTGAGTCTTGAAGGATGAATAGGAATTGACCAGGTAGGTAAAGGTGGGACAGATATTTGGAACTAAGAGACAAGACTGGGGTGAGCACAGAGCATGGGTCCAAGTTGTAGGTGCCAAAGCCATAGGCAGTTGGTTCTTACAGGGTAGACCCTGAAGCAGGGTCTCCCTGGTCCACTGTAGCAGCCAGGTGGAGAACAACCTTTTCCTGTGTGTGTGCATGCACGCACACACGTGTACAAGCATGCAGTGGTGGCAGGCTCAGATGTTCAGCAGACCCTGTAGTCAGAGTACAGTCTATGAAATCAGACAATCCAGGTTCAAATCCTGCTTCCATTACTTTTAACTATTTGGCCTTGAGAACATTGCCAGATTTCCCTGTGCCTTTGTTTTCCCACCTATCAGTGGAGCTGACGATGGCGCCTCCTCTGTGGCCCTGCTGTGAGGATTGTTTGTGAAATATCCCAATATGTGAAAACCTCTTTCTTTTTTTTTTTTAATAATTTTATTGAATCATAATTATGTACATTGGTGCAATCACAGGGCACGATTCATATACATTCAGAATGAAAACCTCTTTCTAACAGTACTTGGCATAGAGTGAGCACTTGGTGAACACGAGCTGTTATTATCCAGCTTATGTGGACAGTTAGGACTCCCCAAACCCATTCTTCAGTGGACTTTTTGAAAATCTGAGCTGGTACAAAACCTTACATTCACTGTGCTCAGGGTGCCATCCATCATATTTGTTCTACAGATAAAGAGCAAGATAGTGACCGTGAAGCCAGAGGGCACAGAGAGTGAGAAAAAGCAAAGGCTCAGAGGTAATAGAGTGTATTCTGGACATATTCAGGGAGCAGCAAGTCTGAAATTCCTCATTTAGAGGAAGGGCTGTTTTGTGAAAGGGGACAAATGTACTGTTTGACTCTGGCTCCGGAGGGAAGGGCAAAATGGACTAATATGAGTTTCAGTATCAGTTAGAGCCAAAGAATGGTCTGCCTTGAAGGTAGTGAGTTCCCCATCACTTGTGCTGCTTATCACTGGGTTTTCTAAGCAGGGGCTGGAGGCCCATCTGTCTTACCCCATATTGGGTGGCTGGGACCACCCCTGAAGTTCTGAAGAGCCACAGGATTATGCATGTAGTAGAATCAAAAACGTGTAAGAAGGAAAAACATGGGTAACAGTAGAAGCACAGGACTGCCTCTAGTTGGGCCATTAAGTTTCATGCGTATGGATTAGAGATTGTCCTTTACAGAAATGTAAAAAATGGCAGATAGTCCTATCAGTCATTTTCACTTTAGTATCAATTAGATACACCAATCATTTTCTCCATGGTAGCTGACTGATAATAGAAGAAGACAGATGATACCAACTGAAGAGAGAAAAGAACACGGGAATAAAGTGGGAAGGGCTCTGAGACAAACGTCATTCATCTCAATTTTGCCAAGGAGAAGCCATGATCACAACCTGAGAGGAAAGAAAAATAAACGCTCATTCATCTTTTGCCATCAATTTTTTTTTTTATTTCAGCCCCCAAATATTGAGCACCAGCTACGTGCCATGTTGTGTGCAGGGCACTGGGGACAGTAGATGCAATCAAACACAGGTCCGGCCCTCTCAGGCACCCAGGCTGGTGGAAAACAGATGTGGAAACCATGGTCATCCGGCAGCATGACCCGTGCCACGATAGAAGGACTTGCTCAGGCAAGGAGTGCTTTCCCATCAGCTACACCCCAGTTCTTTTTCTGATAACCACCTCCCCACCCCAGGAGGAAGAGGTTAACAGGACAACTACTTCAGTCAGCAAGAGAGAAGCCCAGAGGGTTTGAGCAGGCAGCACCTAACTGCAGAGCTGAGCACGTGCTCCCAAACAAACGCATTCTTTAGGGAGGGTTCCTGGGACATCGTCCAGTCTGTCGGCCTCCCCCTTGATGGGTCTGCTTGCCACTGTCCTCCTTCTTTCCTCTGCTTCCTGTCCAGGGCAATAGTGAACTTGGGCGAGCAAAATGGATGATGACTGTTGCAGTAAGGGCCTGTCTGGGACTCTGAGCAAGTGGATAATTAGACTCTGAGAGAAGCCATCTGCTCCAGGCCCCTGGGGTCTTGGGCAGGCTGGGGCAGTGTGGCTGTTGGCCACATAGGCAGCTCTGTCCATGAAGCCCCTACGTGCAAAGGGTTTAAATGTCTCTGTCCATGAGAAGTCCTGGATGCCTCCCCAACAGCACGGCCTTGGGTCAAGGCTATGGGCTCAAGGTCTTTATTTCCTTGTTGGCTTGTTCTACTTGCTCAGGGCCCTGTGGGCTGGCTGGGCTCTAAAGGGATGGAGGCAGGTGTGTCAGGCGAGAGGCAAAGGCTACCACAGGCATCCCTTAAACTCCAGAGCTAGGAGAGAGCTAGGCCAACACCACATGGGCACTTCTTCTCTCCAGAAGTGCAAATCGAGGCTCAGAGGAGGGAGGGGCTGAGCAAAGTTTCCACTGTAAGATACTATCTTTAAAGGTCTCAGCTCTTTGTGAACAGCAGGGGCCAGGCTGAGCTCATGAGGAAAAGCTACTGTGTATTGAATCCCACCCCACCACATAAGGAATTTGAACTATATGACCTTGTCTTATTTTGGCAACCTTTGTGGTTAGTAGCATCATCTATCTCCAGTGCACAGATGAGAACGGCAGGACGCAGAGAAGCTTAGTAACCTGTCCAAGGCCACACAGCTATCAAGGGGAGAAAGGCCACATAGTTATCAAGTGGAGAAAGGCTTTGCACTCAGGTCTGTCTACATTTGCATCCCTGTTCTTCCCAGCCCAAGAGGCTCTGCTGAGCAGTGGTAAGCATATGGTGCCAGAGCTGGACTGCTGTCTGGAGTCAGACCCCAATTTACAGGCTCAGCAAACAAGCTGGGGCCTGAGAAAGGAGGTAAGAGAGGTACAAAGACAACCTGATGAGAGGTAGAGATGGATTTGATCATTCCCATGTGTGACCAAGGTCATTCCCCATCATCGGCTCAGTTCCCTTCCACTCACATGGGTTGGGTGTCTCCCCTGGGCCGGGCCCCATGCTGAGCAGCTGATGGGAGACAGGACAAATTGGACCTGAGTTTGCTTGTAGTTGTCCCGGCTGCCGAGCAGGAGATTCAGGTCCGGAAGCAACTGGGTCTGCTTAGCTCCTAAGCCCCTCCTGGTCCTGAATGAGCGTCTGTCCCTAATGTCCATGTTGAGCGGAGGGTGTGACCCTCAGGCCTGGGGCTGCTGAAACACAGTTGAGCAGGAGGATGGCACAGGCCAAAGGGCGAAGGCGGAACACAGAAAGTTAGTTCTGGGGCCGGGGAGAAAGTCATTTTAAGGTGGAGCAGGAGACAGCGAAGTCAGAGAGAGGGAGGAACCCAGCAGCAGAACCTGCAGGTGATGGCTTCAGCTTTCTCCTTCAGGTACTGGGGAGCCAGTGAAGGTTTGTGAGTGCAGGCACTCTTTACGAGCAGCCTGAAAGCTTCTGCAGAACAAATGAGGAAGAAGAGGAATCCTATAGCGAGGAGGAGGTCTGGCCAGAAGTTGTCACAATGGTCTAGAAAAGAGTTAGTAAGAGTCAGGATAGAAAAGTCCACAGGAAGAGGCAGGTAGAGAGGCCTTCTAGAAAAAGGACTTGTGGTCCTGGTGGCTACTGGGGCCTGGAGGGTGAGGCCTAGAGTGTCAAACGCAGTGTCCTGAAGGCGATGCCTCAGACAAAACCTAGAAATCACAAAGTCTTTTGTCCCAATTGTTGAAACCACCCTTAACCAAAGACATCTTAGGCTGAGGGAAAATGCAAAACTAACATTTATGAAACACCCAGGGACGTGCCAAAGATGAAACCAGGCACCCTGTGTGTCTCCTCACACTGGAATCTTGTCGCCACTCTGTTCAGGAGGAAATTTTTTACAGCTTCATGGAGGAATATTTCACATTTCATAAAGTCTACCTGCTTCAAGTTTACAATGCAATGATTTTCAGTAAATTTACCAAGTTTTATAACCATCTCATCAATCAGCTTTAGAACATTTCCATCACTTTAATAAGATCTGTTGTGCCCATTTATGTCAATACCTGTTTCTACCCCAAGCCACCACTAATCTACCTCAGTAGATGTGCCTTTTTTGGACACTTCAATATAAAAAGAATCGTATAATATGTGGTCTCTAGAGTTTGGCTTCTTTGATGCAGCATGATGTTTTTGAGGTTCATTCATGTTCTACTATATGTTTATGGCTGAATAGTATTCCACTGTATGGATATACCACATGTATTTATCCATTCACAAGCACATATTCTTTGTTTCCATTTTTTGACTATTATGAATATGTTACTGTGAACATTTGTGTTGAGGTTTTTGTGTGGGTGTACGTTCTTCTTTGATAGATATCTAGAAGTGGAATTGCTGGGTCATGGGGAAAGTTTCACTTTTCAGAAATGTGCAGAAGGTACTGTCATCACCATTTCTGGTACAAGGACACTGAAGCTCAGGTAGGTCAGGTGAATTCACCTGTGACATTGGGAGTTAACCAAGTGTGGGAAATAGGTTGGCCATAGGTCACTGAATAGTCCATGTGTCCCTTGGTAGACTTCATGTTCAAAAATGATCTTCCAATGGACTTACCCGTGGTTCTGTGCTTGAAATTGCACCATGAGCACATCTTTCTGTCATGTTCGGTATTTCTTCTCTTCCTGCACTGCAGGATGAATTCTCTGGCTGTGGTAATGTGTTAATTCCCAAACACCTTTCTGTAAAATTTATAAATGATCTCCAGCAAGCAAGCTGGGGCCTGAGAAAGGGAGCCAAGAGGAGATACAAGACTACCTGATGAAGAGCCAGAGATGGCCTAGATCACTCCCATGCGTGACCAAGGTCCTGCCCCGGCATATGCTCAGTTCCCTTCTACTCATATTCACTGGGTGTCTCCGCTGGACCAGGCCCTGTGCTGAGCACTTGAAGGGAAAGGGAGAAAATTGGACCTGACCCTGCTTTTAGGGAGCTCACAGCCTCCTGGGGCAGACAGATTCACCGTCACACACCAGAAAGGTCCATACGGGGGACACCGAGGTTCTCAGAAGCCAGAGCAGAGAAACACGAAATTCTTCCTGGATAAGGTGACATTTGAGCAGAGTCTTAAAGGATGCTTATATCCCACATGAGGAAGGGCTTTCCAGACAGAGGCAGCATAAACAAAGGTGTAGGGGTGGCAGTTCAGAATAGACTTTGGGTACCTCCCCTCACCTGGAGATTGAAGACCCAGATCAGAGCTTGCAAAACTCAGATCCCAACAAAGAGACAAATTGTAATTAGACACAGCAATGCTGAGGCTGAGCACACCGGTGACTCGCCCTCTCAAAGGCCAACAGCTGAGCAAATCAGGCCAGACTGGGGAAGTAGTAAGTGGTGCCCCAGCACCTTGTCTAAATGGACTGCCGCTATTCAACCAGAGCCAACTGTTGCTGGGTGAGAATACCGGCCCAGTATTACCAGATCTTTAATTTTTCTAAAGAAACCAGAAAATTCAAACATTTATATGAAATATCCAGAGTTTGTAAGGCTATAAATGCATTTCAGTTTTCTTTAACTGTCTGAAGGCCAGGCTTTGTCTGAGGTTCTCCAGTCTGCAGTCAGAAGCTCTGCTCCCCAACCCCCTCTAGGCCTCTGAAGAAAGGTACACCTCAGGGCTGCCCCTCCCACCCTAGCCTTTCTCCTGCTGGAAGGGGATTGGCTGGCCAGAAGAGCCAATCAGAGCACAAGAGCTTGGAGGGGGAGGGAGCTGATGACAAGGGAGAGAGTAGGTGAGCAAGCTGTCATCAAACCCCACCAGCAGCCACTGTACGGGACGGATTTTAATTACATCTCATTCTAATCCTTAATGTTTATCTAAAAAGTGACGGGGGAGGGCGTGAGGGCGGGTCACGAGCGTGCTGAGCCCCAGGATTGCCATGTGTCTAATTAGAAGTTTGCTCCCCCTTGATCACCTAAAGTCAAATTCATTTACTCTGCTCGAATTGAGGGTTTAATTGGATTCTTGTTTTTCCTCCTCCTGTCTTCTTCCCCATCTCCGAAAAGGCCTCTCTCCGTGCAGGAAGCAGGCCACTGCATCTCATTAGGAAAGAGAGCACATCTCGGAGGACGCCCATTATGACAGTTCATGCTAGCCTGCGGCAGCAGCATCATTAGCCCAGGGTCGCAAGCATTACCAAGGCCGACATGGTGTAGGGCCTAGTGATGATGTCTGATGGGCACTGAGGGTGGCCCCAGACAGAAGCGAGCCTCTCTGCGCAGCAGGGCCATCCCGGTGTCCCTCACAGCCTTGCAGAGGCCCTCCTGCCCCTCCCTGCTAGGCCAAAAGGTCCAGCCCATTCAATCTGCTGTGCTGGTAAATGGGCTTAATATTCTGATTCTGGGAGAAAAGCGGTGGAGACAAGCAATTAGAGGCAGAGCCAGCTACATCTGGGGATGTTGTGGAGTCACTAAAACCACTAATTCCTTTCTCACATAATGAGGTTTCTTCCTTTTTTGTGTCAGCCCTCTCTTCTCTTGTCAATTAAAGCCAGACACAGCAGCCTGTGGTAATAGAAGGGCAGATGAGCTGGGAGGCAGCTAATCACCCACAGGAAAAGTTTTCTCTTCTGGGTCAGACACAGTGGGTGTTGGGCACTGAGGGGAGGAGGCGGCCCAGACACAGGTCAGAAAGTCTTGGCTCAAGTTGAAGCCCATGGGCTGGAGATAGTGTAATGCAGAACAGAACTGGCTTGGAACCCAGCACCTTGGGAATGTGACCCAGCCATGCTGAGCCTCAGTGTTCTCATCTGTAACATGAGGTTGCTGTATTGTGTTTAAGCCCCCAGCAAGGCATTTGGTACATAAGAAGTGCTCAACAAATAGTAATCCCTGTTATTATCATATGACCTCAAGCAATCTAGCTAACGTCTCTGGGACTCAGGCTTCCTCATCTGTAAAATGGGAACAGTGACCATCCCTGCCTGTCTCTTACAGTCGTTTGAGAAGTAAATGAGTTAATTCACATTTAGAGAAAGTGTCAGGCTCTGGGTTAGGGCCCCCGTCAGTTGGCAAGGGCAAGATGGTGCTGGTAACTCTCTGAGCTGGGGTAAGTTGCTTGCCTTCTCTGGACTTCCATTCTCTCATCTACCAGAAAATAAATAAATAAATAAATAAATAAATAAATAAATAAATAAATAAATAAATAAAAGACTAAAACACCATCTGCCGTGTCTACCTCACAAGGCTGTTGTGATAATTAAATGAGATAGTGTTAATAAAACATTTGGTGATCTGTACATGCTCTACAAGCGTTAACTGCTAGTATGACTCCATTAAAATGTAATTAGTAAACAAAGAAAAAGAATCAAGCATTTTATCCCACCTTTCCTACACAAACTGTACCACTGGGTATCCAAGTTGCAAATGAGGGGACATTTCTTTTTTTAGAAGTATTCCATGCAATGGTA
>CAUYON010129412.1:0-30314 GCA_963573935.1 Arctocebus calabarensis
TTTACTCGTGAATGATGTATGCAGGAATCGACTCCTATAACTTTAACAGCTGTAGAAGAAGACAAGATAACAGGAAAGGGGACTTCCCAAGTTTGGGTTAGGGAAGGTGAATTAGAGGGGAGAGTTTTGATCATGACTAGATCTCCAGGAGGGAAAAGTTCCTGTTTTAGTTAGTATGTCCCTCCCCAAAAGGGGAGCAGGACTTTCAGGGACGATTAGGGAGGCATGAGAGAACAGCAAGTTATCCCAATTGCAGCTTAAAGGCTGGGAGAAAAATTTGGTAACCGGCTTTCCAGACACCCCCTGTATAGTTATGGATTTGGGAGAAAAAAGACCAGGGTTAGAGAGAAGTATGGAAAAGGTTGCTCCAGTGTCCAAAAGAAATTTTATCTCCCGGCACTCCACTATAAGGCAAACCTGGGGCTCTTGAGGGGTGATGACACAAGCTGGAGCCACGAGAATTTGGCCCAGGCACCTCAGTCCAGTTTCGGCTCTGATGGGGTCACTGTCCCAGGAGGGAGTTATGTGAGTTTCAACGGCTCAGAGAGGCTGCCAACACTTGGCTTACCTGCTGAGACCAGGGTGCTGAGGGAGTGTTCTTGTAAATCCAGCACCCAGCATTTCAGGAAGTTTTATGATGATGTCAAGTTTCCATATTTTCAGCAATTCTTTTGAAACAAATCCTTAAATGCTCTCACAACCATGCAAAGGAAAATGAGTTTCAGTTTTATTTTCTGTAACATGTATCTTTAACCTACAGGAATAGTTGTATTTACTAGTCCTCACGATTTCTTTTATAAAGGACTTGGGAATGTGCAGCTTTAAGTTTCAAAATCCTGTTAAGAGTATAGCCTTCCCCCAGAGGCTTTATTTAAATGTACAGAATGAAAAATTAAAATAAATATGAGGGCAAAGAAGTACATTGGCAAAATGGAATGAAACTGTATTCACCAATCTATTAATACATAAGTAACATGTTAATATTAAGATTTTTAAAGCTCTCACATTATTAATTCAGGAAAAGAACATTTTTTAATTAGTTTCTTCACTACACGTATATCTTCACGCTCTCTCATATGAAAAAGTGTAACTCCATCTTGAGCACTGCAAATACATATTCTTGGGAAATATTTCATCTCATTTCAGGAGTGAAGTTTGCAAAGCTAAAGAGTTTGTGTTACAACTAATGAGGAATGGAGTTAAATGTTTTTAAATGGAACCGCTGGCAAGTTCTCCACTGTCTACTTTTTAAGCAGAGTCAAAGTCGCCTTGAGCATCATTTCCAGAAAGCTCTGAATAGTAAGGAGTGTTTGCAGATGGCTATTTAGTGTCTCTTTGCCATCCTCACCTGTTTAGCAACAGGGGCTGTCATCGAGATTTGGGGTTAAGCCCTATCACTACTAACCCAAATCATTTCCTCCTCAAGGGCAGGGAGGAAATTCATGCCTCCTGCCATGGCAACTGAGAAAGACCAAGGATCCAGTTGTGAAATGCAGAGTGCCTTTCTGGCATTAATAACAGGCATCTTTAAACTCATTTAAAAAACTCACTTATTCCTTTATCACTTAAGAATGTTATTAGCAGCTATATGTGCACAGTACTGTTTAAATGCTGGAGGGAAAAAAAGACAAAACTATAGGCTGTCATGGAGATAAGAATACATAGAGATGAACCCATATAGATCTATCTCAAACTATTTAATATTGATTATTATTTCATTGAACAGGTATCCATCATGCTTCTAATCAGTCTGTCCTTGATAGGAGTATGGGTTTCTTCCACTTTTTTTCATTACACACGTTGCTACGGCGAATCTTGTGCGAATGTACACAATGGTGTGCCCGTGTAACTAAGTGCACAAGATAAATTCTAGGAGGAGAACTGCTTCTCCAGATTAGTTGTGCATTTTGAGTGTTGATAGAAACTCCCAACTTGCCCCCTTAAAGCTTTGTCTCAGTTTATATCTCTACCAAGATGAGTTCAGTATCCTTGGCCACAGGCATTTTTAAAAGGTAGAGGGATGGGCCACTGGGGACTAAAGCTATCTGAGGTCAGAAAGATTATCTAATTCAACCCCCTCAGCAAATGAAAATACTATTTCTGGGGGAGCAGCCACCCTGTTTATTTCAAGGTCGCTATGTGACAAATGTGTCCCCAGCTCAAATTTACAAGTTCCAGATGAAGGTGGTTTGTCTTTCAACACAAGCCATCTTTCACTAGGCTGATCTCGAGCCTCCCAATGGTAACCCTCTACTGAGCTCTCTGTGCTCAGGACACGCCTGGGTAAGGAGAAGAGCCACTGTACAGTCCCAGAAGAAATAAGGTTTTTTTCTTTCATTATTATGACAGTAGGTATCTTTTATTTCTTAAACAGAGGTATTTCTCCTTCATAAAAACCTATTTCATTCTTTCAGGAAGGTGACACTGAGGACATTTAAGTCTTGACTAAAACCCTTATACTTTAATGAATTGGTTAATGGAGAAGAAATCTCTGCATAAGACATGTTTATTTCTATTAAAGTGGTGTTCTAATATAATTGTTAACGGTTGTTAGAAAAATATACAATACCATTATCTTAGGTACTATTTTTGGGACACTCAACAAATGAAAATATTCCTTTAAGCTGATCAAACAAATGGACTCACTTAGGTTTGATGCAGGGCCATGCCTTCAATTTTCTGATTTAGACTTAAGTGGATGAGATAGAGTCCCTTAATTTTTCTTAGGAGAGTAGATGTTTATTCACAAGTCAGGAAACCGAGCTCTTGCCTTTCTTGAGGCTCAGTAAACTGACAGATGATGCTCTGTATCCTGTTACCTCTCTAGCCAGGCCAGTTTCCCAGGGGAGCTACTGATGGCCAGCACTCTATAGGCAGGTGGATTGCAGGAGGGTTTGCTGGAAACTAGTTTCACGGCTCCGTTCCCCTTTTTCTACCCACCGTGCTGCTCTTGGCCTCAGCTTTCCATCCCTTCACATCACAGTATCACAGGGTCCTCGCTCATATTCCAGGGACCACCTCTCATCTTATTTCTCTCTCTCTACTTTCTTGCTGCCCTTTCTTCCTTTCCACTCTCCAAGCCTTCGAGGCCCACCACCAGTATTCTCACTCCACCTCATCTCTGCACTGGCCCTTTCTCCCCACTGGCCTCCTCTCTCTAATTTCTCCAGCCTGTGGTCTTAACTCCTCCCTCTAAAATTTACTTGGTCTCCAATCACCAGCCACTCTCACGCTTTTCCATTCGTAGAAGCACATGTGTAATTTCTTTTGACCTCAACATGGCAGTAACCTACAATTCTGAGCTTCCAGAGGGCTGTGTTTCTGCTTCACAGACTGCTGACACAATCCTACCACTGTTACTGTGGGCACAAAATTCCACCATGAAATGCAACATTTTCAATAGTTCTTTCTGATAAGGAGTGGCAAAGTGTTGAGGCCCTTCTGTTAAATTTCCATTATCCTGAATGGAAACTTCAGTGAAGGCAAAAAATGAGAACTCCAAAGTATTGAATTTAAATCACGTTTGGAAGTGGAAGAAAGTGCTAGATTTAAACTATCCTTGATAAATTTTTTTTTTAATCAAAGAGCAAGAGTCTCCCAATATTCAAGTGTTTTTATTTTATAGTATTCAAATGCCTTTCTTTGACAGGCTAAAAGCTACTGATATAGGTATTTCTTGGGAAGGAGGAATTATAATACAATGACTGTATTGCAATGAGACAGTTACTTAAAAGCTGGTGTTCACCAGCGGTGTCACTATGGAAAACACTATGGAGGTTTCCAAAAGAATTAGAAATAGGACTGCCATATTATCTAGCAACCCCACTGCTGGGTATTTACCCCAAAGAGTTGAAATCAAGATCTCAAAGAAGTATTTTTACTCCCATATTCATTGCAGCATCATTCATAATAGTCAAGATGCAGAAATAACCTAAATATTTATTGGTGAATGAATGGATAAAGCAAATGTGGTAAACACATACAATGGAATATTATTTAGCTTTAAAAAAGAAGAAAATTCTGTCATATATGGGCAATGTGGATAAAACTGGAGGACATTATACTAAACAAAATAAGCTAGTCACAAAAAGACAGATATTGCATGACCTCACTTATATTTAGAATCTAAATTAGACACATAAAAGCCGAGAGTAGAACGGTGGTTGCCAGAGCTGAGGGGAGGGTGAAATGGGGAGTTGTTATTCAATGGGTATAAAGCTTTAATTGTGCAAAATAAATAAGTTCTAGGGATTGTTTCACAACACCATGCCTATAGTTAATACTACATTGCATACTTAAAAATTTGTTAAGAAGGTAGATAATCACGCTAAGTGCTCTTGCCTCAGTGTTGATATTCACCAGACTTTTTGGTTACTGGTGATATTCAGCCACACAAATGTCAAAATGTGCTACATTTCAGATAAATATGAATGTGCTGGGTTGAGGGTGGGCACTTACACAACACACGGCCTGGTCCCAGGAGCCTGTGGATGGTTGGAGGAAAGGGAACAGGAAAGGGCAGGATCACTAAGAGAAAGCAGACCAGTGGCAACCACTCTCCCAGCAGAGGCCAGCTACAGGCCAGGGAGCCGGCACTGAGGGCAGGTCCCCTCCACCTCAACCTAGCCACCTGTTCCTCTGGTTTGACAAACAACTTCAGCCCCCATTTTTCCTCTCCCTCTCCTATCTTGTTCCTTCCCATTCCAATCCTCCAGGGCTTCTTCTGTCCTACCACAGACACACAAATAACTGTAAAACTATAGCTATCCACTGGTGTTTTAAAACACATACCATCTCTATACTCACATGCCCCACTCTCCACTCCAAGTTCATTTATATAAGCATACATGTGCTCATTGGATTGAATAAATACTGTATACACAGGTAAGTAGATAAATAGAGAGAATGAGAAAGAGAGAGAGATGGATATAGATCTGTGTTGATATTCAAATAAAAATGGAAAAATAAAAACAAATTGATTGATGGTCTATAAACATACAAAAGCACTAACTAAATACTACTGACATTACCAGTATAAAACAAGGTAACCGTTTCTTCCAAAATAATCATCTTTATAAGGTAAAACACCTTAAAAAGCTATTAACATAAATATCACTCACAGCATATGTATTTAGTATCATGAATCAAATTACTAAGGTTCAACTCCCACTTCTTTGCTATCTAATATTTTGCTTTTCTGCTTATTCATTGCCACTTGATAAAGACCCATATCCTCTATGTAGCACCAATTTACCAATTCATTTGACAGATTCTGCTGAGGTACCAAAAGAGGAAGATTATTGTCATGGGAAATTCATATTTTTGCTCAAAATGTGTTTTTTGGGTGCAAAGTGTTTCTGAAATCAGAGTCTGCCAGTAGGGAAATATTCACATAACCAAGGTAACAAGTGGCTTTAAAATTGTCATGTTCTTTTTTTTTTTTTTTTTTAATTCAATCTCAGGCTTTTTAAAAATTCTTACCCAGGTTAGAGTGCCATGGCATCAGCCTTGCTCACAGCAACCTCAACCTACTGGTCTCAAGTGATCCTTTAGCCTCAGCCTCCCAAGTAGCTGGGACTACAGGTGCTCACCATGATACCCAACATTTTTTTCTATTTTTAGTAGAGACACGGTCTTACTCTTGTTCAGGCTGATCTGAATTCAGGTGATCTGCCCTCTGTTGCCTCCCAGAGTGCTAGAAATTACCATTATCTTCTTTCTTTCTTTTTTTTTTTTTTTGAGACAGAGTCTCAAGCTGTCACCCTGGGTAGAGTGCTGTGGCATCACAGCTCACAGCAACCTCCAACTCCTGGATTCAAGGGATTCTCTTGCCTCAGCCTCCCAAGTAGCTGGAACTACAGGCATCCACCACAATGCCTGCCTATTTTTTTTGTTGTTATTGCAGTTGTCATTGTTGTTTTAGCTAGCCCAGAACAGGTTCAAACCCACCTGCCTTGGTGTATGTAGCTGAAGCCTGACCCACTGAGCTACAAGTGCCACTTGTTTCATATTTTTAAATATATATTTTTATTTTTGGGGATTCATTGAGGGTACAAAGAATTAGGTTACACTGATTGCATTTGTTAGATAAAGTCCCTCTTATAACTGTCTCCCGCCCCCAAGAGGTGTGTCATACACCATGACCTCCATCCCCCTCCCTCCTCCCCACTACCTCATACTCTCTCCCTTGTATTAGCTCATCTCCTGCCTTCATATTAGAACTGAGTACATTGGATCCTTGCTTCTCCATTCTTGTGATGCTTTACTAAGAAGCACGTGTTCCACCTCCACCCAGATTAATACAAAGGCTGTGAAGTCTCCATCCTTTTTAATGGCTGTATAGTATTCCATGGTATACATATACCACAGGTTGTTAATCCATTCCTGGGTTGGTGGGCATTTAGGTTATTTCCACATTTTGAAATTTTGTAAATTGACATAAAAAAGGTAGACATTTTTTGATAGCTTCCACCCTAAACTAGATTAAGTTTAAACATAATCTGATATGCCATGTAGAAGGGGGATCCTGGTACTGTGATGATTTTTGACCTCGTTGCTGATTACCTAGGTATATTTAGTTGATAAAAATTCATCAAGTTGTCATTTTATAATTTTTTTTGTGTGTTTATATCATACTTCAATAAAGAGTTCTAAAACATGAACAAGTTATCTTCATAAAAAAATACAGGAGACTTGGAAATCTCCATGGATATATTTTACTAACAGTCTATCTGGTTAAACTACTTGGTAGCTGCTCAAAACTAAAAAGGATAAATTTGGGTACCCAACCCTACAACCTGGAAGTGCATTTTAATCTGTAGGGGTATTTCTGAGTACAGTCAACAACAAAATCCTTTTAGTAATGATTAAACAGATAGGTTTAGCTCTCAAGTAGCTTGGGGGCAGGGCTGTCGCTAGACTTAGCCAGAAAAAAATGCTCTGTGACCACAGCAGTCCCCAAGAGACTGTGCCCTGAGGTAGCCGGCTGTGCCTGTCCATCCATCAGGCAGCTCAAGTTCAGGATATCAGGGCCAGCTGCCAAGTTCTAGTTACAAAGCCACACACCCACTGTCTCTCTGTCTACATCCTTTCTCTTCCCCCAGAACATCTCAACTGGACCTCCAGACCCCTACTGCGGTCTCTCTCCTCTATCCTCAAACACATGAATATATTTTCTATTTGAAACAGATAAAGAAACTTAACTCCTTTCAGTGATTTCTCCCCTTCTATTTGTCAATTGCTTGCATCTGTACCAGCCAATCCCTCTCCCCTCTGCCCTTCATGCTCCAATATCCTGTGATTTCTGTTTGGGCATCTATGTACCTCCAGGGATAGTGATTCTCCTCCTGCTAGCTCCATGGATGGGTGAGGCATGTGGTTTAACGGCCTAAGCTGTGAGGCTCATGGTTTTTCTTTTTCTGCTCATTTCCTCCTAAAAGAGTAAACAACGTACAGGGCAGAATGGACAGACCAAAAGGAGCTCAGTCCTTGATGGCATCACCAAGCTTCCAGATTAATGTTGCCCTGTGCTGGTCTTCCCTCTGGCTTTTTGGGGTGTATTAGCTGACATATGATTGTTTCAGCTTTTTTGAGTTGGAATTCCTGTTGCTTTTAACAAAAACATATTCACTGATACACTTTGGGAAATTTCCTAAACAAATAGTCAATATCTGCTGGCTCCATTCCCTGGACACTTCCTCTTCACTTACCCTAAATCAACCTCGCTAAGGGGCACAAATGTGAACCTATCAGCTCTCACTGCGTCCATCGTCCTTTCTACAGCTGCACTTACTCCTCTTTGACATGTATTGTCATGGTCCATCAGCCCTTTTCTATGATTCTGAAATCCAAGGTGCTCTAAAAAGACAACAGCTTTAATTTATTTTATTTTATTTATTATTCATTCATTTATTTATTTTTGAGACAGAGTCTCACTATGTCACCTTGGTAGAGTGCCGTGGCGTCACAGCTCACAGCAACCTCCAACTCTTGAGCTTAAGTGATTCTCTTGCCTCAGCCTCCCAAGTAGCTGGGACTACAGGCACTCGCCACAATGCCTGGCTATTTTTTTCTTGCAGTTGTCATTGTTTAACTGGCCCCGGGCCAGGTTTGAAACCACCAGCCTCGGTGTATGTGGCTGGGGCCATAATCACTGTGCTACAGGTGCTGAACTCCCCCCCTCCTTTTTTAAAAAATAAATTTGCGCTTTGGCAACAAAACTTGACTGAAAGTGATACAGAGGTATTTATCTTCTAATAGTGTGATTATTTATGTGCAGGGATTATTCATTTCAAGAATATTAAGGTGTTTGAGGTGCAATCACAGACCCTGCTATGTACAGACCCACATCTCCAAATCCACAACCTTTGGGGCCGGGTGTATATGGAACTCAGTATTTTTATGATCTTAGGAAAGTTTTAAAAAGCACATAACATCTATTACCCTTCTGAGAGTATTCAGTAGGTCTTTAGGGAGAAACTATCTCCAAAGCAGAAAGAACATTCGGATCTTCAACATGACAGTGGGGGTACACTGATTTCAATACAGAGACAGAGGCTGCGGTAGTCAAGGAAAATGTCTTGTGAAAAAGAATTAATGTCTTTGTGATACTGTAATGGGGCATTAACATCTGTGTGATGCCGTAATGAAGCTGGAGAGCCCTTCCCAAGCCTGAGTGTTGATGAACATCATGCTTACCTGTCCAGGTATTATTTAAGCTCACGGGACTCACACTTGGGACAGTGTATGAGGAACAGACAGAAAGACATGGAAAGGGGGATCTCTTCTGGAGAGACAGGGAAGAATTTCCCAAAGAAAAGTAATGGAAGTTTTACACAGAGAGGTGAAAGCAAAGTAGCTTGGGAAGAAAACCCCCAAGCGTCAGGGTAGAGGAGCCAGCCGAGGGTGAGGGGATAGGGAAGGTCTGAGTTGTGGGTGTTCTCTTGGGAACCTACAGACAGCACCGTGGTTGGACATGCCCCTGGAGCCACACTCAATTGTCTTAAATTTCAGCCCCACCATTTAGTGGGTGTGTGACTTTGGGGAAGATCCTAAATCCTTCTGGATCTCAGGTTCCCCTTTTGTAAAATTAAGATGATACCACCTACCCCGTAGGGATGTTATAAAGATGAAACAAAAATCACGCATGTAGAGCTCTTACTACTGTGGTGAGCATAACTTCAATGGAAATGAACTATTATTGGATTTTTCTCAGCAAACATAATTTTCTATTTAAACTCTTCATTACAGAAATTTGCATAGATCACTGTCAGTGTGTTGGTTTTGAGGAGACTAGGAGAGCACCGTGGCAAAGGGTTAAGTAAGGAAGGACCTTTTCCTACCCTATCTCTTCTAAAGCTCACCACAGAGGGGCTATTGGCCTTTTAAAGGGGTTATAGTTCTCCATTTTAGGTGGGGATGGCAGCCCATGGCAAATTGGGCAGAAAGACTCTCAGTGCCATATGTAGGACTATTCTGGAGAAGATATCTGTGAAGCGAGGCAATGAAATAGAGAATGCAGCCCTCTTAAAAGGGTAGCTAGAGAACACAGTGAACACCTGGATAGACCAGCACAAGAAACCATTTCAAAATGGGTGTTTGTTAAATGGGTAATAGGTTGGACACATTTGAAATCAGTCAATGGTAAAAGGTAAAGAGCGAATGTACTCAGCCCTACTATGAAGCTAATTTATAGCTGTCCTATGAATGGTATAACCCAACTATAACACAAGAATATAGGGAAAGGGGCAAGGGTAGGGAGGGAAGAGGGAGGTTGGGGCAGAGGGAGGGTAATTGGTGGGGCCACACCTACGGTGCATCTTAGAAGGGTACAGGCGAACCTTGCTAAGTGCAGAATACAAATGTCTTCATATAATAACGGAGAAATTGTCAGCAAGGCTATGTTAATCAGTTTGATGAAAATAGTTAAGATTGTATATGAAACCAGCACATTGTACCCCTTGATTGCACTATTGTACACAGCTATGATTTAATGATAAAGATAATTTAAAAAAAATGAAAAAAAAAAAGAGCCCAGATAACCTCAAGGATGTCAGCTAGCCTGTCTGTGGCTCCTCCCTGGGAGACCCCCATTCTTTCATTCTTGCACTGTTTCATCTCATGCCTGCAGCCCTGCCCACACACTCAGGAATCACACTGGCCTCTTATCTCCAGCTTATAGTCTTTCACCACCAACTACACCATACTTCCAGATTCTCTGCTCCCACGTGCTGCCTTCCTCTCCTTCCTCTTCCCTTTTCCTTCAACACCTTCAGTTACTTCTATTGCTTACTGAGCCAAGGGCAGAACAGAAGTGTTCCTGTGGGTACATAAGGTCTTGAATCTAAATTCAACAGGTTCGCCTCTACCCATGCAAACATTTAGATTGCTCTTTTTCTGCAAGGGCCTTCTATTAAAAGAAAACCCAAGTGAGTATTTGCAAAAGGGGCCCTGACTCCTTTTCCTCCCATATGCTCTCTACCTTTTACTGTTGACTGATTTGAAATGTGTCCTTTTAGGTTCTTTTTGCCATTAGCACAGTCACTCAACTCTTACGCATTAATCAGTCCTTAGCTCTTCTCAACTGTTCTACCTTTTTAAAAACGTTTTTGTTCTAAACTAACATTTCTCTTATAATCACTATACTTACCTAATCAGATTTCTCAGTGCTTTTACATTATTTTCCAAAAAGAACTCCTTGATGAATTAAACTTCCTTTGAATATCTGATCTTTATAAGAAGGTCCAAATCTGGGTTGCACACTTTTAAAGATGTGTATTCGCAGATTCTTCACTAGGAAAAAACTTAATTGTCCCATTGTTTTAAATACAAGGTCAGGGAGAAAAGGGTCATTTTCTTGACATGAAAAAGGAGCGTTCAACCATGAACAATTTAGCTAAAAGAATTAACTTGTACTTGAAATGTGTCATTTTCTCTCATTTCTGGAACATAGCAAAGGGACTGTTCCCTGAGATCAAAACTCAGAATGCGATTTTTCTTGATGTTTGTCTCTTTTATCTTCCATCTTTGTCACCTACATGCTTTGTTTGTTTTGTCAATTCACATGCCCATTAACTAATAAGGAAGTTTTGGGTTCCTATGTTGTGTCAAATCTAAACATAAACCTAAGATTTCAGAGTGAGTCAATGCCTCCCTACCTCCCTAGACTTTGATTTTATTTATTTTTTATTGTTGAAGATATGCCAGAGGACAATAACTGTGAAATTTCCATTAAAGGTCAACTTATTTATTTCTGAGCAATTTGCTACAAACGAAGACATTCAAATCCAATTGTCTAAAGAAAAAAAACTCTTTTCTTTAAAATAGCCTAATTCTTCAGCAACCACCACACAAACTTTTCCAAGTAAATAAAACCAGTTTACCAAGAATTTTGACAATATTAAAGGAAACGATTCCATTGGTTTAAGTTGACAAAATTAGAAATAAAATAATGTCTTTGTAGATAGTATGGTTCATTTTATATATGCATGTCAACTTGGCTAGATCACAGCACCCAGTTTTTGGCCAAATAATAGCTTAGGCATTACTATAAAGATTTTTTTTTAGATGTAATTAACATTGAAATTAGTGTACTTTGAGTAAAGCACATTAATTTCCACAGTGTTGGCAGACCTCATCCAATCAGTTGAAGGCCTGAAGAAAAAAGACAGAGGAGCCTGAAGAAAAACCTTAGGACTCAAGACTGTAACACCAACTCTTTTCTGGGTTCTCAAGCAGCTGGTCCTACCCTGATAATTTCAGACTTGACAATCCCACAACAGTATGAAATTCCTCTCCTCCTCACCTCTCTCTCTCTATAATGACATATAATATATATGTAATACTCAATATACACCAATAATGTTTGTTATCTTGTATATTGTACTTTGTCTCTCTTCTAATTGCATAAGTCAAATGTGACTTGAGTATTATAATTTTAATACAGTTTTTTTCTTTCTTAAAATATGCACATATTTTTTGGCACTCTTTGTATATATATATATTCTATTGGTTACTGGCTACGTTCCTCTGGAGACACTTGACTAATAAAAGCTTATGTACTTACTTATGGTTGAGGTATACAAAAGAGACTGGACTACTCAATTATAAGTAGTAGTTTTGCAAATAGGAATCCTTCAATTCAGCCCTTCTTCCCCGGCTAAGGTCCAGACTTTACTACCATGATGGTTCATTATTTCTTAAAATAATAAGTTTTTAGAATTATAATCTTCTCATATCAGCAAATATGCTGCCCTTGAATCCCCAGATTCTTACTGATTGCTGAGGTCTGGCTCTTGAGTCATTTTTGAGCAGCACTAAACTGTCAGATCTCACAGCTTCTTAAATACAAGACTTTACTTGGTGAGGCTCAGGGAGAAGCTGCTGGGCTTTCGAGTTGTGGATTTAGGGACTGAAAATGAAGGAGGAAATGAAAGTATACGTAACATTTATATTCAATCATTAGGGATGTGGGGCATAGTAACATCTGTTGTTAGCAATTGGCTGTTTGGCAAAAAGGAAAAAGTACATATTTGAAAGTGAAGATCATGATCTCAGCTTTCAACATGACATGGAGACCCTAGAAAGGTCTATACATAAGGGGGAGTGCAGGCAAGATGAGGAAATATAGTCTCTCCCCCATTCCTGGTCTCTATAATTTAGGGACTGAATCTCCAGGATTCCAGCGTTCACATCCCCTTGGCCACAATTTAGTGACATAAGAATCAGGTTGCCAAGTTTAGTAAGTAAAAATACAGAATGTTCAGTTTAATTTTAATTTTAGATTTATATAATTTGGGGGGTATAAGCACATCTCAAATAGTGTATAAAGCATATTCATGGAAAAAATATTTCTTGTTTATCTGAAATTTGTATACATAGGTCATTAAAAAAGTGTTGAGATACACAAAAATCAAGAAATGTAAAACAAATGAAACAAATCAAGGCCTCTCAGCAAAACCGATAAGCTGAGCAAGTTGAAACTTGGATGGGTGAACCAGAAAGAATGGTGTCAACTTTGTTTCTTGGAAGTAAAATAATAAACCATAACGCAGTCTGTCTCAAAACTTTCATAGTAACCTACATACAATCAGGAGTTTTAAATTCTATCTAGGAACTCTACTTAGGGATGAAATGTGATGTGAGCCCATGAGGCCAATCAGAGCCCTTACAGAACTGGTCCTGAAACTCCTGGGAGAAGGCCTTCTCTTTTCCCTGGGCTCTCTAACCATAAAGACAATGAAACCCAGAGCTGCCACAGACTGTTATTTCCCAGTACAGAGGAGGAGCCCAAATAGGTGTGAAGCCAGTACAAAGAAAAGTGCAGTTAAGAAATGGAGAAAAAGAGACATTCTGGAAGTGTCATTTCAACCCCAAGATTGAGGCCAGATTCATTCCCTTACATTTCTCTGTAATATAGACCAATACATTTTGTTTGTTTGCTTATTTGGATTAGATTTATTTGAGTTTCTATCACTTGACAACAAAAAGTTCTAACTAGATAGAGGGTAAGCAGCCAGGGCTAGAAAAGATTTAAAAGTCATTCATGTTGATGGGACCTACTAGTACAGCAGTGTTAATGGAAAAAAAAACCCCACCAAACTCTGTAAAATTGTTGATTTATTTATTATTTTATTTTATTTCAGGTGAATGTGAAGGTACAAACAAGTAGGTTACAGTATTTGTGTTTGTTGTGTGTGTCCCTCTGTAGTTGTGTCCCACACCAAAAGGCATGCCATGCACCCTTAAATTGTGCCCATTAAGTGGAAGCACGTTTATATCCTTCCATCCTCCCCTCTTCCCCTCTCTCGCAACCCTTCCTACCCAACTTGAATTGAATTGAGTTTTTCTCTTCTGTGGGTGTGTGTTAGATCGTCTACTGGGTTCATATTAGTATTGAGTACATTGGATATTTGGTTTTCCATTCTTGAGAAACTTCACTGAGGAAAATGTGTTTCAACTCCATCCAGATTAATACAAAAGATGTAAAGTCACCATCTTTTTTGTGGCTGAATAATATTCCTTGGTGTACATATATCACAATTTGTTAATCCTTTCCTGGGTGGATGGGCATTTAGGTTGTTTCCACATCTTGTTGATTGTAAATTGAGCTGTGATAAACAATCTAGTACAAAATATTCTTATGATAGAATGATTTTTTTTTCCTTCTGGGTACATGCCTAGCACTGCGATTGCAGGATCAATTGGGAGGTCTAATTTGAGTTCTTTGAAGATTCTCCATACTTCTTTCCAAAGAGGCTATATTAGTTTGCAGTCCCACCAACAGTGTAAAAGTGTTCCCTTCTCTCCATATCCTCACCAGCATCTGCAACTTTGGACTTTGTGATGTGGGCTATTCTCACTGGGGTTAGATGACTTCTCAGGGTGGTTTTAATCTACATTTCTCTGATGATTAGGTATGATGAGCAGTTTTTCATGTTTGTTAGCCATTCTTATGAATTCCTCAGAGAAGGTTCTGTTCCTATCTCTTGCCCAGTAATAGATGGGATTGCTTGCCCTTTTTATGTTAATTAATTTGCGTTTTCTGTAGATCCTAGTTATCAAACTTTTGTCAGATTGGTAACATGCAAATATCTTTTCCCATTCTGAAGACTGTCTATTTGCTTTAATTGTTGTGTCCTTAGCTGTGCAGAAACTTTTCAGTTTAATTAAGTCCCATTTGTTTATTTTTGTTGTTGTGATTGCCATTGAAGTCTTCTTCATGAAATCTTTCCCCAGGCTGACATCCTCAAAAGTTCTTCCTACACTTTCTTCTAGGACTTTTATTGTCTCATGTCTTAGATTTAACTCTTTTATCCATCTTGAGTCAATTTTTGTAAGTAGTGAAAGGAGAAGGTCCAGTTTCAGTTTTTCACATGTGGTTATCCAATTCTCTCAGTGCTATTTATTGAATAGGGATTCTTTTCCCCAATATATGCTTTTGTTTGGTTTATCAAAGATCAGATGGCTATAAGAGATTAGTTTCATCTCTTGGCTTTCTATTTGGTTCGATATGTCTACATCTCTATTTTTGTGCCAATACCGTGCTGTTTTGATCACTGTGGACTTGTAATATAACCTGAGGTCTGGTAGAATGATGCCTCCAGCTTTGTTTTTATTACTAAGAATTGCCTTCCCTGTATGGAGTTTTCTTCTGGTTCCATAGGAAATGAAGAACTATTTTTTCTAGTTCTTCAAAGTATGATGTTAGTATTTTATTGGGGAGTGCTTTGACTCTGTAGATTTCTTTGGGTAGTATAGATATTTTAACAATGTTGAGCCCAGCCAAGAGCATGGTTTGTTTTTCCATTTGTTAATGTCTTTTGCCATTTCTTCTCTTAGGGTTTCATATTTCTCTTTGTAAAGGTCCTTCACCTCTTTTGTTAGGTATATTCCTAAGTATTTCAATTTCTTTGAAGCTAATGTGAAGGAAATTGTATCTTTGATTAGCTTCTCAACTGTCTGTTATTGGCATATACAAAGGCTATTACTTTGTGGACATTTATATCCTGAGATGTTACTATATTTCTTGATCACTTCTAGGAGTCTTGTGGTTAAGGTTCTCTATGTATAAGATCATATTATCAACAAAGAGTGAGAGTTTGTTCTCCTCTGCCCCCATTTGGATGCCCTTAACATCATTCTCTCTCACGAGGTCCCAAGCACACACCTGCGAGGTCCTCCCTGTGGTGACTTAGCTCTTACGAATTTGTAGAAACTTAACTTCCTGGGACTTGGAAACTAATACTTGCTTCAGCTTCTGTAAAAGCCTGTATTTCTATAAAAGTTAGAGCCCACTTCTCCAGCTTGATTCAAACTGACCAATGAGAAAGATACCTATGGGCTGGAATTTTTGACTGAAGATAAAAAGGAGAAGACTGAGCCAGTCAACAAGTGTGGCCATTTTGGACTTTGGTCTGCTTTTGCTCCACAGGCTGAAATATATCCCTTCTTCTTTTAAAACGGTGTTTGGGTGTTCTTTGTCTCCAATGGACCTTGCCTTCCTGCAACACTACTTCTTTTCCTGGTTCTTCTTATTCTGGTTTACTGTCATTTTTATAAATCCACTACAGGGGTGAAAAGGTTTTCCTTCTCTGTCTTCCACCCCCCACCAAAATTTACTGATGAATTTAAATCAATAAAACAAAGTTACAATAGATAAACAGGAGAAAAGGCATGCTTATTTACTGTGTGCATCTGTGCATAAAAGACACACAAACTATGAGATGCAAGGAAGGGGCAGATGAATGAAGTTCTTATAAGGGGCTTGGGGCTGCTGGAAGACAGTGGCAACCAGTCACGGGGCAGGTGAAGGGAGGAAACACACTGTGAACAAAGGTCACAGTCTTACTATGTGAATGAAGTCTCTCAGGTAAGATCAGAAGATAGCCTAGTGCTAAAAATTTCTCTGTCAGACCTTTAACATGTCAGATGATTTCAGTGTCCTTTTCCTGTAAATTAATCTTTACTAGATTCCAATAAGGCCTCTGCAAATGCCTCTGCATCTAGCTGTTTACTTCATTAGTGCAGATTTCCTCTACAGATGCAAATCTTCCCTACAAAAGACAGCTTTTCAGAGCTAGTCCAGTGTCTGCATCCCCTCAGACAGCCATCTTGAAATATGCCAAAGAAGCATACTTTGAGGTGGTGCATTGTAATCTCCCACACCACCGCTGCCCACAATGGATTCAGGGGCATATTAGGACTAATTAGTTTCTCATCAGAGAGTAATCAGGACTAAGCAGCTATCCCTAACTCAGGGACAGATTAAGATTCTAGAGGCTAAAGCATTGAAAAAATCAGATGCCCCTCAACATAAAAGGGGAAATGGGGGCCACCCAATATAAGGAAAAGAGTCACACGGCCCTCTTTGAATCTTAGCTCTGTCCCCTACAAGCTGGGCAGCATTAAGCAAGTTATTGAACATCTCTGGTGTTCAGTAGCAAAGATAATAAAAGTCAGGAAGATAATTCCCAGCAGAGAATGAGGGAAACTCCTGGGCATAAAGAGCCTGGTATCTGGTAGTTATTCAGTAAATGTCAGTTTGGCTTCAATTTCATAGTTTGCTTCAACCCTGATGGTTTTTCTTCACTTAAGTGACTGTTCCTTCCAAAACATGTTATCTGACAGAGAACTCAGTACCCGAAATATATAAGGAACTTCTACAGTTCTATAAGATAAAGACAACACAATTTAAAAACATAGACAAATGTCTTAAATGAGAACTTCCAAAGAGAAGAGATACAAGGGCCAAAAACACACTAAAAGACACTCAACATTTTGAGGCATCAGGGAAATCCAAATTAAAATCACAAGGAAATACTTCTTTAAGCCTAGCAGATAAAGCTATAACTAAAATTAATAAGACTAAAATTAACAGTACCCTGTGTTCATAAGGGTGTGGAGAAATTAGAGTTCTTATACCTTGCTGGTGTGAGTATAAAGTGGTAAAACCAGTTTGAAAGATATTTGGCAATTTACTATAAAGGTAAACATGTACCTACCCTATGATCCAGTAATTCCACTCTAAATATTTACCCAAAGGAAATGAAAATATAAGTCTATACAATTGCAGAGTCTGTAGCTGTACTAGTGAAAAACTAGAAAAAACTGGAAATAACCCAAATGTCCATCAACATGAGAGTGTATAAACAGTGTTATAATTATTCTCAAGAAAATGCTACCCAGTGATTTAAAAAAGGATCAGAGTACTGATATATGCCACAATGTGGATAAACCTCAAAAACATTGTTATGCATTATCAGATGCTGGGAAGGGGAAGGGAGGATGAAAGAAGTTGGTTAATGGGCACAAAAATACAGTTAGAAGGAATAAGTTCCAGTATGCAATATTTCAATAGGGAGATTATAGTTAACAATACTTTAGTGTACATTTCCAAATAGCCAGAAGAGAAAAACTGCTATGTTCTCAAAACAAAGATAAATGTTTGAGGTGAAGTATAGCCCAACTACCCTAATTAAATCATTATACACTTTATATAGGTATGAAAATATTACATGTACCCACTAATGATGTAGTTAAAGGTCAGTAAAAAGGTAAATGCTTCTCTCTTTATGTTCCCCCAGTACCATTTGGTTCAATTTAGTCACTACATATTTACTGAGCACCTATTGTGTGCCAGACACTAACTAGATGAAGATCTTTGCCATGAGCAATCTTATATTCCAGGGAAAGGAGGAGAAACACATAGAATATAATAGACATAATAATAGGTAAATATAAAATGTAGACGATATTAAGTGTTGTGGAACAAAAATATGTAACAGGTGAATGGGATTAGGAAGGTGGAGGGGAAGGATTTCCAAACAAGGTAGTCCAAGTGGCTTGTTCATAGTTCCACATTTTGACATGTTTTTATTACATGTAGTATACCTAGGAATATACTTGTAGATATATACTACTTGCCATTTTTCAAAACAAAAACGATGATACGCTTTCAACTGTTTCAATAACTTGCTTTTTTTCTTCCCTTATCAATATATCCTGGACATAAAAATAAACCAGAAACAAAAAAGCACACACTGAATAATTCCATTTATATAAAGTCCAGAACAAACAAAGCTAATTTATAGTAGGAAAAAATCCAGAAAGTGGCTACTTTTGTGAGCAGGGGTTGATAGGGAAGAGGCATGAGAAAACTTTTTGAGATGGTGAAATACTGTATATCTTAATCTGGTAATGGATACATAATTGGGAACATAGGTCAAATTTCATTAATCTGACTATAAATATACATAAAATATATATAAATAACTATTTATATACAATAAAAACAATTTTTAAAAAAGGTTGTGACATAGAATCCAAAATTTACTTGTTAATATAATTAAAATGCCATATCTTATCAACATCAAGAGAAATTTCTAAAGTCAGGGTATGGCTTGTAATCAATGGTATATCAAAGTTTAATTGACATTTTTCACTTTTTTACTTTTTTATTTTTTGAGAACTATGTAAAAATAATAGAACCTCTTAGAGTCATTGAAAACTGGTAGCTTCCAAGCTATTTTTGTTTTGCAAAATTCTTGCTAAAGTCACCAGAACTAAATGCTTTGGCAGTACTCTAAGCTTACACAGAATCTATTTGGCAATTTGGGATTGCCCCAATTTTATATCCTATGAAATAACATTCTTTTATTTTTCTTAACTTGACAGAGTTTAATTGAATGAAACGAAATTCTTTTTTTTTTTGTAGGGACAGAGTCTCTCTTTATTGCCCTTAGTAGAGTGCCATGGCATCACACAGCTCACAGCAACCCTTCAGCTCTTGGGCTTAGGTGATTCTCTTGCCTCAGCCTCCCCAGTAGCTGGGACTACAGGTGCCCGCCACAATGCCGGGCTATTTTCTGGTTGCAGTTTGGTCGGGGGCCGGGTTTGAACCCACCACCCTCAGTACATGGGGCCGGCACCCTACTCACTGAGCCACAGGTGCCACCCTGAAACGAAATTCTTTAATGACTACATCTTTGGGTTATTAAAGGTGAATTAAAATGGCCATTTGGCTCTGCCCCACATTGTTCCAGCCCCCACAGCTGGAGCTTCAGCCTCAGTTCACAGGCCAAGCCTGGTCCCAGACCTCAGGCCTCACCAAGCCAAAGGGAGGAGAAACATGTGCACCCCCAGGGTGTGGCAGTTCAGTTTTCTTGCTGCCGATCTCATCCTGTCTCCATCCACCCCTAAAACTCGTTTTACAAAATGGAGAAAAGTGTCAAGTGAACTCTTTCCCCAAACAAGTGTGAATGATAGTCTGTCTTGGCTCACTTAGCATCTGCTCCTAACCTCATTATCCCATATCATCCTCAATTATGGAGGCTAGAAAGCCAAACGACAGCTTTTCCAACCTCCCTTGTTCCTCATGGTAGCCACCTGACGGAGTCTTGGCCACTGAAACATATTTGGAAGCCTTCTGGTCTAGGCAAGGGAGAAGGAAATCAAGGAGAACTCTTGATTTGTTCCTCTGCCTCCCACTGTCTGGCCTTGAACTTAGATGTGATGGCTGAAGCCAGAGAACCTCCCTTGGAACAAGGATGAAGAACCATATGCCGTGGAGTGCAGAGTGGGAAAAGAGAGACAGCTCTGAAATTATGGCCAAAATTGTTGTGTCAATAACATTATGGCTATTTTTCTAGGAGTCTGTATCTTGTAGTGGTAGTCATCCTTACTAAAATATTTATAGAAAAAGCCCAGTGAAGGCTGGTGGGAAAGTGGATGTAGAGATGAGGTAAAATCAATAATTGCTGAAGCTGGACATAGATACATAAGGGTCAATCATACTGTTTTCTCTATTTTTCTGTATGTTCCAAACTCTCCATAATAAAAAAGTAAACTAGAAGATCTGGCAGGTACTACCTCAGTGATCAAGTTGGACATTTCCAGCTGACTATCACAAAGATAACATCACCAGTGATAAGTCACGCTGCTATCATGTATCGCTTATAAGATGCAATGAGAAGGGCACGCCACCTCTGTGCTATTCCCTCTAAAACCCCACATCCTCAGCTTAATTATAAGAATTCATCAAACAAGCTCAATAGGAGGGACATTCTACAAAATACCCGACCAGCACTCCTCAAAAAGCGTCAACGCCATGAAAAACAAGCCGAGAACCAGTAGACCATCTAATATATACCCACATAGGAGAAAAACTCAATTCTATTCAAGTTGGGGGAGGGGAAATTAAGAGGGGATAGGGGAGGGGAGGAGGGGATTGGTGTGCTCCCACTTAATGGACATAATGTAAGGGTATTGGCACACCTCTTGGGTGCGGGACACAACTACAAAAGGCACTCTACCTAACATATGCAAATATTATAACCTGCTTGCTTATACCCCTACTTTAACCTGAAATAAAAAACAACAACAAAAGAAAAACAAGTGAAGAACTAGAAACTGTCACAACCAAGAGGTGCCTAAGGAGACATGAGCACTATAGGCAAAATGGTGATTAGATTCTGGGACAGGATAAGTATCCTTGAGGAAAAACTGATGAAATTCCAATAAAGACTGTAATTTAATTAATCATGGTATACCAATATCAATTTCTTACTTTTGACAGATGTACCAAAGCTGTGCAAATGTTAACATGAGGGAAAAACTCACCTGGTGAAAGCTGTATGAGAGTTTTCTGTACTGTGATTACAATTTTCCTGTGGATCTAAAATTATTCCAAACTAAAAAGTTTATTTTGAAAATGAGTTAGAAAGAAGAGTTTGGATTCCTAAACCCACTAATGGCTTACCTCCAGATTTCTTGTTAGGTGAAAAAATAAAACACCTTTTAAAAAACAATATCACCAAACTAGTCTGTTATTAGCAGCTGAATAAATATAAACTGATAAAATGTGTTTATTGTTTGTCTGATTCAATTAACTCTTAAAACCCACAGCTGAGAACAATTGCACTAAGTACCTTGCAGCAAATGATGCCAGTTCCCTACCTTTAGGCAGGCCAGACAGGCCCTTTCAGCAGAACTTGCAGGTGGAAGCCCACCTCTGTTCCCATCCCCTAGTTTACATAAGGGAAAGATACGAATGGGGAGGAAGACTTCTCTTTCTCTAACCTCCCTAACACAAATAATACTAAGAGCCATAAGTAAGTAGTTATGATACAAGATTGACTCCCCCAACAACGGTTTTCTTTTCTTTCTTTCTTTTTTTTTTTTTTGAGACAGAGTCTCTCTCACTTTGTTGCCCCCTGGTAGAGTTCAGTGGCATCACAGCTCACAGCAACCTCAAACTCTTGAGCTTAAGCTATTCTCTTGCCTCAGCCTCCCAAGGAGCTGGGACTACAGGTGCCCACCAAAATGCCCAGCTATTTTTTGGTTGCAGTTGTCATTGTTGTTTAGCAGGCCCGGGTCAGGCTCAAACCTGCCAGCCTCAGTTTATGTGGCCGGCGCCCTACTCACTGAGCTACAGGCACTGAGCTGCAACAACAGTTTTTTATTTAAATTTAATTCATCTTCAATTCTTTATTTTCAATTTCAATCCATCAACTACCATGAATCACCAAATATAATGGAAAACAAATCTCACTCAAATTGCAGCCACAACTACCAAATAACCTATGAATAAACTAATAAAAGTATGCAACACACATGAATAAAACTATAAAACTTTTTACAGGACATGAAAGAAGATTTGAATAAATGAAAAAAGCATTATCGTGTTCCTAGATACAAAGATACGTTGTAAAAAATGTCAGTTCTGCCTGAATTAATCTCTAAATTAAATATATTGCCAATCAACGTTCCAATGTAAAACCTAAATCTAATAAACTGTACAAAAAGTAACTAAAAATGGATCATATATCTTAATGTTACTGTCAAAACTAAAAGGGGAGTTGGGTCTAGGTTCAGTTGCTGGTTGCACAAAGATCCAATTACTGAGATGACAAAGTCCTATCAGGAGAAACTGCCTCAAATCTATCACCCCACCTGAGGGAGACCCTGGGATCTGGGGCAGGTTATGGTGTAACTAACAGGGGCTAAGGGTACTGGGCAGGTCTGAGGGATTGTGATTTTTGGCCTTGGGGAATCTGATGCTCAGGGGCCGTTAGAATATCAACTGCTTTGTCTTGCAGAAAATCCACCATTTTTGGGAAGCAACTCAAAATGTCAACTTGCTAGTTAGAAAAAGGACTGGATAGGTATGTTCCTGGAAGAAAAGGGTCCAGCCGCCTATCACTGTCAGCCTGTCACTGTCCAGCCAATATACAGAGATGGTGTTTAGGTCCTTGTTTGTCAGAAGGCCAGTGATTCTGGAGAACAGTGGGAGTAGCCTCTCGACTCTGTTCTGCCTCAGTTATAATTCTAATAACTTTTATAATGAAATACAAGGAAAACAACCTAGAAAATTTTAACTTTATCTGATAGGCAGTAACATCAAAGTAGTCTCCATTTTAACAATACAATTGTTTAAACAGCACAAAGGTAATTTTCTCTTTAACAAAATATCTAAGAGGATCACCATATTATCCAAGTAACCTTTGTTCTACCAATATCACAATACCTATTGTCTATGTGTGAGTGAAAGTACACGTGGTGAGAATAAGATGGAGTCTGTTGGCTAGGCACCCAGAGCACAGTGATTATGGCGCTGGACACACACACACACAAGCACACGGAGGCCGGTGGGTTTGAACCTGGCCCAGGCTAGCTAAACAACAATGATGACAACCTCAACAAAAAATAGTCGGGCGTTATGGCAGGCACCTGTAGTCCCAGCTACTTGGGAGGCTGAGGCAAGAGAATCGCCTAAGCCCAGGAGTTGGAGGTTGCTGTGAGCTGTGAAGCCACAGCACTCTACCAGGGGCGACATAGTGAAACTCTTGTATCCACAAAAAAAAAAAAAAAAAGATGGAGTCTGTCAGGCCCAGGCAGACATGACACAGCTGGCCTGGTCATTGTTGGTCCTATGTGACCTTTACCTCCTGCCTCTCTTGCTTACTGTTTCATAAATTTCGATAAACTCCTACCCTAAAGATGCCCATCTTAACTAGTTTAGGAAATTAACTTTTGACTTGGAAATGTAATAGATTATCACTGAGTTGTGCTGATTATTATTAGAAATAAGGGTTATTGTGACCTTTATTGTGAACCATTATGTACAAAACTATAATTCTGGAAATGGAAGAACAGAACAGTCTTGGAGAGGCTACTCTCACTGTTCTTCGGAGTTGTCGGCCTTCTGACAGTTTGGTGGAACTATCCTCATCTCTGTATATTGGCTGACAGAGACAGGTGTATATTGGCTGACAGTCTGGTAACATGACTACCTCCTTTGAGTTTCCTGAGAGACACATCCTTACAATCATAGTGAAATCTTAACTAGATAAACAGGGAAGGTGTGTGGGAAGGCTGAGTGGACTGGGTCAGCTGTCCTGTTTCAGCTCAG
Organism: Arctocebus calabarensis; assembly: GCA_963573935.1. Taxonomy (NCBI): domain Eukaryota; kingdom Metazoa; phylum Chordata; class Mammalia; order Primates; family Lorisidae; genus Arctocebus; species Arctocebus calabarensis. The sequence goes on from CAUYON010129412.1 coordinate 23,909, forward strand.
CTTCTCAGATTCCATCTTGCAGGCCACTTTTCTAGCTTCAGGTGTTCCATAAAATCGTTCAGTGGGTGACTGGTTACAATGTGGAACACATTGTAAACTAAAATAAATGTTAAGTCCCCTCCAAGTGGCTGACTGGACTCCCTCGTGGCCCAGGGCAATCCCTAAAACTGAGTTGCTAGTCATGAGAAAGGAGATGAGACGTGCCTTATCTTGTCCCCTCCATTCTTAGTGATGTCCTTTGTGTCTCATTAACAGTCCTCAGGCTGTGCAAGACATACCTGAGGGCTCCCCTCTCTCTATAAAACAAACCACTTGAGTCTGGGCATATGCCAGTACTTTTTCTCTGAATAACAGACCCTTATCTTAACTTAAGCATTCATTCCCTTTCACTGACTCTTGGTCTTTTAGACAAAGCCCGTTTCACCCAATTGTCAACTGAAGAATCTTTAAACCCACCTAAGGCTGTAAGACCCTCCCCCCTTTGAAACCCCACCCCTTGCCCAAGGCTTCTTGGGTGTGGCTCTGGGTCACAGTCCTCAAATTCGGCTCAGAATAAGCCTCTTTAAATTATTTTATGGAGTATGGCTTCTCTTCCATTGGCAGATGTGTCTCATTTTAGCCACAGGGAGTCCATTTTGTCTGTCTTTTGGTATATATTTTAACAAATGTTTAGAAAAGCTGTATTCATAATGACTGAAAACTGCATGTTCTTCAGCAGGGGAGAACGGATAACCGTGTGATGTCCACACGGTGGAACACTACTCAACAGAAAAGAAGGAACAAACTATTGATGCATCCAAAAGCCTGGACAAATATGCAGGGCTTTATGCCTAGTGAGAGAAACTCAAAAGGTTATATGCTATTTAATTTCATTTGTATTAAGATTCTCGAGAAGACTGCAGTGATGGAGTAGACAGTGTTTGCCAGGGGTTAGGGTTGGAGAAAGGAGCAAAAGCAAAGAGGTAGTGACACAAGGGGGTTTTCTGCAGTGATAAAACTATTTTGTATCCTGATTGTGGTGGTGCTTACTAAATCTATTATGTGCCAAAACTCATACACCTGTGCATTCCCCAAAGGTCAATTTCACATATGTTATTTTTTGGGGGGAACTTTCTAATATAATTTTTAAATGGAATTTGATGAGTTAATACTAAAGGTTAACTGGAAGAAAAAATGCACAAGATCAATTAAAGCATTTTTTTGCTAAGAATAATGTGTTCCACTTCCATCCAGGTTAATACAAAGGCTGTAAAGTCTCCTTTTTTTTTTTTTAATGGTTGAGTAGTATTCCATGCTGTACATATGCCACAGCTCATTAATCTATTCCTGGGTTGGGGGGGGGAATGAAAGCATTTTTTAAAAGAACAATATTTGGCTGGAAGTAGTGGCTCACACCTTTAATCCTAGCACTCTGGGACGCCAAGGTGCGTAGATCACTTGAGCTCAGGCGTTCAAGACCACCCTGAGCTAGAGTGAGACCCTGTCTCTACTAAAAATAGAAAAACTATTCAGATGTCATGAAAGGTGCCTGTAGTCCCAACTACTCAGGAGGTTGAGGCAAGGGGATCCCTTAAACCTAGTAGTTTTAGGGTGCTGTGACCTATGATGCTATGGCACTCTCCCCAGGGCGACAGAGTGAGATTCTATCTCAAATAAATAAATAAATAAATAAATAAATAAATAAATAAAATAAAAGAACAATGTTTGAAGATCTGCCCTACCAGACTTGAAAATGTTTTATAAAATTATCATAACTGGAAAGTATAGCATTGGTACTGACAAACAGATTTGTAGACAGTCAAATCAATCAAACAAATATATGCAAATTTAGCTGATGATAAAGTTAACATTTTAGACCAATGGCAAAAGATGGACTACTCAATAAATGTCTGGAAACTAATGAATGTCCTTTTTTTAAAGTAAAGTTAAATTTGTACATTGTATTATGCATAAAAATAAACTTTATCTGCATTAAACAACTTATTCCATTAAACAAGATTATAAAAGTATATTTCAGAAATATGTACATGTGTGCCTATGAGTGTGTAAAAGAATGTTTTCTGGAGCATTGTTTGTAAAATAGCAGAGAGACAGAGAAGAAAAAGAAAGGAATGCCTATTAAAACTAAAGAATATTTATTTATAGTATGGAATAGATATATTTCTATATGGTCTGACATATTTTATTTATTTATTTTAGAGACAGAGTCTCACTCTGTCACACTCAGTAGAGTGCCGTGGCATCACAGCTCACAGCAACCTCCAGCTCTTGGGCTGAGGCGATTCTCTTGCCTCAGCTTCCCGAGTAGCTGGGACCCCAGGCACCCACCACAACACCCAGTTATTTTTTTGTTGCAGTTTGGCCATGGCCGGATTTGAACCCTCCACCTTTGGTATATGGGGCTGGTGCCCTACTCTCTAAGCCACAGGCACTGCCCTATCTGACATATTTTAAATGTAGGACAAAATATATAGAATGATGTCTTTATTAATTTTTTTATATGTGCATATTAAAAACTGCTAACAGTGGGATGGAGAGGAAGAGGGTAGGAGAATATTCACTTTTTAATTCAATATACATGTACACTGTATATAGCAGTGTGTTATTAATATTTATAGTAAAAAAACTGACTTCTGTACCATGCAATCAACATGGGAAAGAGGCCTGAAAAAAAGCCACATCTGATTGGAGAAAGGTCACTCAAGTCTATGAGAGGCTGTCACAGAGAAGGACATTGTGCTCAGTCAATGCCAGATCTCTTTTGGCCAGCAGGGCTTTTTGTTCGGGTCAGACCTGTCCCTTTGCCATCCAAGGCTCCAGTTCCGCAGTAAGAAGAGGTTGTCGAGGAATCGGAGGACTCTGCTGAGATCCAGAGTTAGTGTTTACTGATTTGCATTTTTCAATACTTTTTAGAAAAAAAAAGGAAAAGCAAGGCAGTGGTAAACTGTGGAAAGCATACTCTATCTTGTGCCCTTTTAATTATGATGGCTAACCATATTCAATGTTATCTAGGTTGAGGGACCAAACAGCTAATGACTAGATCCACTGAAATGCCTTGATAACCATTTCCTGTGGCATTTATAAAAGCAAACCATTAAAAAAAATTAGCAGTAATAATTTACATATATATACACTCATACACTAATAATGATAATTCAGCCAATGATGGACCACATGTACGTGGATGACAGAGTTCCCATAAAATTATAACAGAGCTGAAAAATTCCTGTCACCTTGTCACATTGCAGACTTTCCTAGCGGGACAAAATGTGGATGTAGAAGACAGTGACACTGATGGTACTGATCCTGTGTAGGCCTAGGAATGTGTCTTAGTTTTCAACAAAAAAGTTTAAAAAGTAAAAAAAAAATTCAGATTTAAAAATAGAAAAGCTTATAGAATAAGAGCATAAAGAGAATTGTTTGTAAAGCTATACAATGCTTGTTTTAAGTTAAATGCTATTACAAAAGAGCTTAAAAAAATTTAAAGATATTAAAAAGTTTATCAAGTAAAAATATTACAGTATACTAAAGTTAACTCATTGAAGAAAGAACTATTTAATAAATTTAGCGTAGTCAAGGCAGATGGTGTTTATGGAGTCTATTGTGGTGTACAGTAATGCCTGAGGCCGTCACACTCACTCACCACTCACTCACTAATTCACCCAGAGCAACTTCCAGTCCCTTAAGGTCCATGTGCGGTAAGGGCCCTATACAGGTCCACCACTTTCTATGTTTTGTACCTTATTATTACTGTACCTTTTTCATGTTTAGATATGTTTTGAGGCACAAATACTTTCCATTGTGTCACAGTTGCCTTCAGTATTCAGTACAGTGATGTACTATACACCTAGCCTACATGTGCAGTAGGCCACACCATATAGGTTTGAGTAAATGCACTCCATGGTTTTCACACAGTGACAAATTCACCTCACAACACATTTCTCAGAATATATCCCCCTCATATGTACATGCACATACAGCTACACATAGATAGTATCGATGCTGTTATAGTATTACTATTACTTATGTGTATATATATGCTTTTATACGTACACACACACAAATGATTTTCCTATTTAACGATACCCTTTGTCTTAGTCTGTTTTGTGTGCCATAACAGTGTAGTACAGAGTGAGTATTTTATAAAGAAAGAAAGTTTTTTCTCACAGTTCTGGAGGCTGGGAAATACAGTAACAAAGTGCTGGTATCTGGTGAGGGCCTTCTTGCCCACCGTCCCATTGCAGAAGGCAGAAAGGGAAAAGACAGGAAGGAGGAGGGTGAAAATGGGCCCAAATCATCAGGATCCCACTCCTGCAATACCTAACCTTCTCCTGGGATAACAGCATGAAGGCAGAAGTCTCACGAGCTAATCACCTCCTACTGGTCCCTTTCTTCTCTTCTTTTTTTTTTACTTAAGGTGATTTCTTTTTATTTGTGAAGAAATTTTTTTTCTTTTTTTATTAAATCATAGTTGTGTACATTAATGCAATCATGGGGTACAATGTGCAGGTTTTATATACAATTTGAAATATTTTCATCAAACTGGTTAACATAGCCTTCATGGTGTTTTCTTAGTTATTATGTTAAGACATTTATATTCCACATTTAGTAAGTTTCATCTGTACCCTTCTAAGATGCACCGTAAGTGTGGTCCCACTGATTACCCTCCCTCCACTCATCCTCCCGTCTCCCTTCCTCTCCCATTAGCCTTTCCCCATATTCTTGTGCTATAATTGGGTTATAACTTTCATATCAAAGCTATAAATTAGTTTCATAGTAGGGCTGAGTACATTGGTCCCTTTCTTAACTAATGCTTTAGGAATTAAGTTTCTGACACATACACTTTGGGGGATACAATCAAACCATAGTACCCTTGGTACATAGCTTTTCATTTGATCGGTAAAGCAGGACAAGTGCTATCCCAACTTTACCTGTAGGTCACCAGAAATATGAAGGCTTTCACAATTTGACAATTCTTCCACAAGGTCTTATGACCCCAGGGGGGTGTTTAGGCATCTCACCACCAGAAGAGAACATGTGAAAGGAAACTTTACACCTTATTTAGAAAAAAATATAGACAGGGACCATATAATCTCAGCAAAGAAAAGAGTTAGAAAAACATGCTTCTAAAGACATTTATTTAGAGATTATATAAAAATAACATGTTTTTATACATGCATAAAAACTCTTTCCGGGGGAGGAGCCGAGATGGCGATCTGTAGCCAGCTTTCCGCAGAGGTTCCTATCCAGAAGGAGAGTTAAAAGACAGAAACTCAGCAAGAAAGCCGATGGATTGGATCTGAGCCAAAAGAAAAGGTTGAAGAGCGCACATCAACCCTGCTGGGGCGACCTGAGACCCTGAGGACACAAACAAAAAGGTACAAAGCATATCACCAAGCAGATGGGAGTCCCCTCCCCCATGAGAGAGGTTCACAGTATACTCCATACCTCCATACAAACAAGTGAGCAGAGTTAGGATGTCCTCCCACTCTATCCCACAGGAGAGACCCTCTAAAAACCAGACCCCCTTCCCCTGATAGGGTGCCATGGTGCTCTCCAGCCAGGCATAAAATTGTATATACTCTCGGCCTGCAAGTTGGTGTTCCTGGTGTTCCCCTCCACTCTCACCCCAAGGTCTGGAGGCCTGTTCCCCACAGAGTCCAGATTCTTGGAGATTTTATCGAAGGGTGTGGACAGGCACAAACTTGCTGAACTGTGCTGGTTTTCCAGCTCGCAGTGGTAAAAGGGGAGAGAGCCGTAAGGAGACCTGACTAGTGGGAAGGTCTCCTGAGGCACGAAACAGCAACCAGCTCTGGGGACAATAGCTGGAGAGCTGCACCCCTGGGGATGTTTTGAGGAGACATTCCCAGTCTTCTGGGCGGCCAGGGGAAGCGGCAGCTTTTCAGGTGCCAGTGCTGGCAGAGCGTTCCGGCAACCAAGGCATGTGAAGGACACAAAGCAGGGATTAGAATACTCGCAGAGGGGCTGCTTTGCTTAACCTGGCCCTCAGGGGATGAAAGCTGAGACAAAGGGCTGGAACTCACAGACAGAGTAAAACCCATTTGCAGCCCCAGTCTGATCAGAGAAAATAGCCTTGACAGAAATTCTGCGAATTTGTTCTATTCCAGCAGCAACATCAATCAGGGACAGGGCTGGAACTGAGTGAATCGCCCCACCCCTGTTAAGTATTCAGGTTGTCAGGCCTCACCTCCTCCTGCCAAACAGTGACAGGGAGTAGCGGACTGGTTGTAGACCCAAAGAGCTCACTGTGACCCAGGCAGGTGCAAACCTCTGGAGCATCTGCTCATTGGAGGAAACTGGATCACAACTGTTACTACTGACTGGGTGTGACAGAGGGGCAAGGTTGGGAAGGAGGCATCAACCTTCCCAGACTAATTTACTTGCT
>CAUYON010129418.1:0-16491 GCA_963573935.1 Arctocebus calabarensis
AGAAATAACAAAAGACACCTCAGAAACTTTAAAAATCCTTAACGATTACTACAAACAACTCTATTCTCAGAAGTACGAAAGTATGAAAATCTGGAAGAAATGGACTAATACCTGGAAGCATGCCACCTTCCCAGACTCACCTAGAAAGCATTAGAAACTCAGAATAGACCTACATCAAGCATTGAAATAGTATCAACTATACGAAAGCTTCCAAAATGAAAAGTCCTGGACCAGATGGCTTCACATCAGAATACTACCAAACCAATAAAGAGGAACTAGTACCTATATTCCATAACCTTTTCCAAAGCATAAAAGAAGGACTACTTCTCAACATATTCTGGGAAGCAAATACTACCCTGATCCCCAAACCAGGAAAGGACCCAACCAAGAAAGAAAAAATCATTAATGAATATTGATGTAAAAATATTCAATAAGATCCTAGCAAAAAAAATTAACAATACACTAAAAAAATTATACACCATGACCAAGTTGGCTTTATCCCAGGGTTACAAGGTTGGTTCATAAATATATAAATATAATCTAAATCTATAAATATAATACATCACATAAATAAAATAGAGAACAAAGACCATATGATTCTCTAAATTGATGCAGAAAAAGCTTTTGGTAATATCCATCATCCTTTCATAAGAACACTTAAGAAAATAGGCTTTGATGGGTCATTTTTTAAACTGATAGAGGTCATCTACAGCAAAACCACAACCAATATCATTTTGAATGGAATAAAATTGAAAACATTTTCATTCAGTTCTGGAACTAGACAAGGATAGTCATTGTCTCCACTGCTATTCAACATAGTAAAGGAAGTCTTAGCCATTGCGATCAGGCAACATAAGGTGATCAAGGGTATTGAAATGGGGTCAGAGGAGATCAATCTCTCAGTCTTCACAGATGATATGATCTGGAAAACCTCAAGGACTCAACTACAAAACTCTTAGAAGTGATCAAAGAATATAGCAGTGTATCAAGATACAAGGCTATAACCCAACTATAGCACAAGAATATAGGGAAAGGGGCAAGGGAGAGGAGGGGAGGGATGAGGTGGGGTGAAGGGAGGGTAATTGGTGGGGCCACACCTATGGTGCATCTTAGAAGGGTACAGGTGAACCTTACTGTATGCAGAAGACAAATGTCTTCATACAAGAACTAAGAAAATGCCGTGAAGGCTATGTTAATCAGTTTGGTGAAAATAGTTCAGATTGTATATGAAACCAGCACATTGTACCCCTTGATTGCACTAATGTACACAGCTATGATTTAATAATAAAAATAATAATTAAAAAATAAGGTGTTGAAGGGCATATGAAATTCCTTAAAATCTATATAAATTTATGTAAATCTAAAATTATTTCCAAACAATGTTTTCTAAAGGTGTAATTATAGTTAAAACAAAGACATAAACAAAAATCCTTGGACACAGTAAGTAAATGGACATGGAGGGAGAGAATAGCAAAGCAGCTTCTCTTATTAAATACTATTTCAAACCCAAGACTATCTGCCTTATGAAGGCAATACAGTTCTAGGCACTCTAATCCTCTTATCCCTCCCTATAACACTCCCCATTACTGAGTCATTAATTTGACTGTCAGTAATTATTTCTTCAAATTCAGGAAGCTGTGCTTCACATATCTCAAAAATTTCCATTTTCACACTTTGTTTGGCAGTGTATCTACAGGATCCCACTAAAGCCTTTTTGGAAGACATAACTTCTTGAACATTAGAAGTCGAGACAGAAATATCATTGCCAGAGAATATAGATTACTAGGGAGTTTGTTTGTACAGGGTTTCTTTTCATGTTTTCATGACAACTGTCTTTAAGCCCTTAAAGTAACACTGTGTAAACTAAGTTCTTGCTATTTTTGAGACTTCATCACGAATTCTTTATGATCATGTATTCTATTGACACTTACACTATGGATTTATACTGACCATTGCCAACTTCCAAAGCCCCAAAATAAGTATTGCCATGTTAGTTGGTTGAAAATGGATACAAAAAAAAGACAAAAAAGTTTTTAAACATAGTGGTTTAGAGCCAGGAGCAGTGGTTCATGCCCGTAATCTTAGCACTCTGTGAGGCTGAGGCAGGAAAATCCCTTGAGCTAAGAAGTTCAAGACCAGCCTGAGAAAGAGTGAAACCCTGTTGCTACTAAACCCCATCTCTAATAAAAATAGAAAACTTAGCTAAGCAAGCATTTGGCATGTGCCTACAGTCCCAGCTACTTAGGAGGTTGAGGCAGAATTGAGTAAGCACAGGAGTTTGAGGTTGCTGTGAGCGAGGCTGACACAGTGGCACTGGAGCCTGGTGCAACAGAGTGAGACTTTGTCTCAAACAAAACAGAACAATATGCATGATGGTTTAGGCCCAGGCTTATACACACCTAGAAGTCAACTGTTAGACACCAGGTTTTGGGCAGGAGAAGACCAATGAATGAAACATAATGTGCGGTAAACAGGTGGAGAAAGTGTGATAGAAAAACAAAGAACAAGCAAGACACAACATATCTCCACCTCACCTTGCAGATATCTGAGAGTTATACATAAGTTCCTTGGTGGTTCTGAATATGTCCTGCTGAACAAAGATTCCCACAGAAGGGATGACTTTCCATTCCCCCCTCTCCCACCTTCACAGCTATCAGTTCATAGGCCACAGCACTCTGCTGGATAGCACCAAGATTGTTTACAGAAACCAGGCCTGCAAAGCCCATGAAACTGTAAGACTTCAGCCTGAACTCCCATGGTCATACATAAAGACAGAAAACCACATTTCATAGCTTTGGTGAGAAAATGTGCTCCAAGGGCTTGGGAACTTGGAGTGAGAACACAGCTTACCTAGACTACCATTCTCACTTCAGAGATCAGGATAGCATTTATTTAGGTGTTGTTATTTGGGGCATTTTAATTTTTTTTTTTTTTTGAGAAAGAGTCTCACTGTGTAGCCCTCAGTAGAGTGCTATAGTGTCACAGCTCACAGCAACCTCAAACTATTGGGCTCAAGCGATTCTTCTGCCTCAGCCTCCTGAGTACAGGCACCCACCACAAAGCCCCCCCATTCTTTTTTTTTTTTTTTAGTTGATGTTGTAGTTGTCATTGCTATTTGGCAGGCCTGGGCCAGTTTGAACCTGCCACCCTCAGTGTATTATGTGGGCAGAACCCTAGCCACTGAGCTTTTAAAGGCACAGAGCCTAGGGCATTTTAAATTGAAGAAAACTTGTTACCCCTTCAACCTCATACCAAGACAGGACAGAATTATTTACATTATTTATTTTAAAATATAGAGATTTTCTTTCCATACATTCCATTACAATAGGACTTCCTATAATGCTAAGAGTCTTCCTATAATCATAAGTCTCCTTTTTATGTTTATTTTGACTCATATATTATTGTCTATCATGATTTATTCTATGTATATAATCCTTCACTTAACTCATAGGATTGTCTCTTGTTTTTTTCAGAATATTATGGCAGCACTAATGTTTTGGCTAAATAAATTGCTTCTGTACAGTCTGAGTCAAAGTTATAAGGATGTACATTACCCAAACAGTACTTTGGTATGAATTTACCCATCTTCTCCTCCCCCTCCCATCTGCTTGATTGCCAATAAGTGTTATTTCTGTATCTGCCCATAACCGTCTATCTATTAGTTCCAATTTAATAGTGAGTACATGTGGCATTTATTTTTCCATCCTTATGATGCTTCACTTCAAATAATGGTATCTAGTTCCATACAAGTTAATCCAAAAGGTATTAATTTACTTTTTTTTTGAGACAGAGCCTCAGGCTGTCACCCTGAATAGAGTGCTATGGCACCACAGCTCACAGCAACCTCAAACTCCTGGGCTCAAGCAAGTCTCCTGCCTCTACCTCCCAAGTAGCTGGGACTACAGGCACCCGCCACATGCCCAGCTGTTTTTTTTTTTTTTTCTTGAGGCCATCATTGTTGTTTGGCGGGCTGGGCTGGATTCGAACCCACCTACTCCTACTCAGGTGTATGTGGCTGATGCCTTAGCTGCTTGAGCCACAGGTGCTGAGCCTAGTTTACCACTTTTTTATGGCTAATACTCCATGGTATAATAGTTTAATACTGTATTAAACTATTCTTATACTACATTTGGATCTATGATCACTACTTCACTTAACTCTTCAGAGGGAAAAAAAAGGAGACACAAGTAGACGTGTGCAAGTAGGGATCCATCTCAAACTAACAACAGAGTTAATGTTATAATGTAATATTTTTTATTACTAGTTTAATATCGAGGTATTTTCTGGACAGTATTTATAAACACTAGCCCTGTACAATAAGACTTAAGGGAAATTGTTCATGGATGTTTACAACTTCCCTTTCACAAGACAAGTCTTTATGCTGTTTTAAGTGAAATGCGTAAGTGTTTGTGAAGTAGTCCCACCCACAGAAAGTTCATTTTTTCTGGAAGACTCCTTATGGCTCTTATGTGATCTGTGTGAATTTTACTCCTAACAAAGTAGCCACTGTTGAGGAGAGGCCGGACTGCAAAGTTAGTTTCAGGTGTGCTGTCTAGGCAAGACACAAAGATGGCAACTCAGAATATGGAACAAGGCAGATACCACTACATATTAGCACTCGTGTGTTCCTGTTACGAATCTGGACCCTTGAGCTTAATTACATCTGTCTATAAGTCCTTTCTTACATTAAAATGTCTGTTCTGGGCCATGTCTGTAACACAATGGTTGCGGTGCCCACCACATGCACTGAAGGTGGCAGGTTCAAACTCCACCCAGGCCAGCTAAACATCAATGACAACTGCAACAACAAAAAAATAACCGGGCGTGTGGCGGGCACCTGTAGTCCCAGCTACTCCAGAGGCTAAGGCAAGAGAAACGCTTAAGCCCAGGAGCTGGAGGTTGCTGTGAGCTGTGACGCTATAGCACTCTACCGAGCGTGATAAAGTGAGACGCTGTCTCTACAAAAAAAAAAAAAGACTGCTCGTTCGTTATCAACCCTTCGTTTTTTGAAGTCTGGGGATTTTCTACTTCCCCAGCAAAAACCACCTGCAGCAACAGATGCTCGCCGTGGGGGGGGGGGGGGGGTCCTGCGCAAGCGCAGAAGTCCTATGATGCAGTCGTCCTCCACGGGTCACACCCGGCGAGGGCGGGGCTGACGCCAGTGCGACTGAGCTCTGACCACCTCTGCGGGGTTGGCATTGACAGGGACAGCTGCTCCCTAATTCCCCTCTGGGGTTGTTGGACCAACGCAGCTGTTTCGGGTAAGAAAGGCTTTTCTCTACAGCCAGTCTGCTTGCTGAAGAAGGACGCTTTGCAGCTTCAGGCTTTCCTGGTAATATTCTTGTTTGATCATTCGGCTTTCCCACAGCAAATATCCTTCACACTTTTATGAATTTTCTTTTATTATTTCACAGAAACATTATCAAAACCCCACTGCATAGGGACTGCATATTTCTTATTATGTGTTAATGTCCTTCGTTCCTGTATTGAAATCTTGATCATTTCTCGAAATAGTTTTTAATTATTTTCATTTTTTCAAACACCATGTTGTACTAAATTGAAAGCCAACATCACTTTGACTGGAAAAGGACATTAATGTCACATTCTCCATTACAGTGCTTTCCCGACCTTTCCTTGGAAGTACGTCCATTTGAAAAAGACAGGGATAGAGACTTCAGAGAGAAAAGAATAGACAAAATTTGCTCAGAATCGCATGTGTAAAAAAAACAGTGATTGTTTATGTGTTTTAGTTTGTTCTAATTGAGAAAGGCATCCAATGCATTAATTTTGTGGATGTAATATTCTCGCTTTCATTCTGAATGTAAAGAAAACCACCTCACTGCTATGCAGGCATTAATGTCCTGGTGTTGTCTGACTTTTCCCTTGCTGAAAAGCTATTGACATTGGCTAGAATCTTTGATTTCCACCCCCCCCCATTTTTGTAAATATCTGCATGATGTGACTTTTACAAATAACCCATGATGTAGATATGTGTTCTATTCATTAATGAGTCATTACTAACATTTTTTAATTGAGAAAAAAAATGCTCTTCAGAAAATACTGTCATTTGTATCTTAGAAGCTTATATTTTTATAAAACGGTGTTATACAAAGGAATTGAAATCTTTACTTATTTTCTTTTTCTAACTAATGAAATATTTTTAAGAGGTTTCATGCTTGTAAGATTTTTAGATTTCTGTTTTTATTGACTTAAGTCAATAATTTTCCCACCTTTGTTATTTGACTGCTGTGTTTATGCCCATTGATTTAAGCTAAACTTTTCATTGGCAGTTTATATGATTAGATGGCTGAGTGGCCTGCCAGTGAAAATTGGTTTCTGCAACCTGGATTAAACCGATTTTTCTCTTGAATAAATGATTCAGAGCCCCAAAGGTGTAGACTAGTACTTATTTAGAACCTGCAATGTGAATTGTACAAGTGCCAACGTGATGATATCGAGAAGGATGCATTCTCTAGTAAAGGAAGCATTTTTATAGGGTGGATCTCTGAGACTCAATAGAACGTGTCTGTTATACATATACAAGTCAAGAAATCCTCAATCTTAAGGTTTAAAAACTATCCTCGGGGATATCTGTTGAGATTTATAAGATGTAGAACAAAAGACTTGCTGCCTGTAGCACAGAGGCTAGGGTGCCAGCCACATACACCAGAGCTGGTGGGTTCAAATTCAACCTGGGTCTGCCAAACAACAATTATGACAACTACAACCAAAACTGAATTATGACAACTTCAACCAGATATTGTGGAGGGCTCCTGTACTTGGGAGGCTGAGGCAAAAGAATTCCTTAAGCCCAAGTGTTTGTGATTGCTGTGAGCTATGATGCCATAGCACTCTACCAAGGGCAACATAGTGAGATTTTGTCTCAAAAAAAAGATATGAAACAAAAGACAAAGAGCATTGATATTTTATGGTTTTCTCTATTCCAAATTAATTGAAGGTCATTTGTTTGCTAGGTAATGCTGCAGTCAGGGGCTCTGAGATTCAATAATGTATGCAGAGAATTTCAAGGCTAAATACCTATTTAAAAGGAAAAAGAATCTTTATTTTTTTCTTGTATATATTATTACCCGATGCCATTAACTTTAATATACCTAAATATCAAGAGCATCTCAATACTCCATGAAAATTATACAGACTATATTTATGTAGCAAAATACATGGGCATGTTGATTCCCAAATTTGAAGAAAACAGGAGTTTTTGTTGTGAATAAACAGAGGAGATAAGAGTAAATAATGTCTCCTTATTTTAATGAGAATTTTTTACTGAAAGCTAAATTACAGATGTTCCGTAATGTATGATGGCATCATTTCCTGATAAACCCATTTTATGTTGGAAATATTGTAAGTCAAATATTCATTGAACATGGCCAACTCACTGAAAATCATAGCTTAGTCCCCCTACCTTAAATGTGCTCAGATCAGAACACTTAACCTAAAGTTGGGCAAAATCATCAAACACAAAGCCTATTTTATAATAAAGTGTTGAATGCAGTACTGAAAGTCAAAAACAGAAAGCTTTATGGGTACTCAATGTGCAGTTTCTACCAAATGTATCATTTCATCCAATCATAAAGTCAAAAACTCTTCAGTCAAATCATCACATGTCAGGGAACATCTTCATAACAAAATGTAATAAGTTTATCAACCACATATAACAAAAAGTCCTAGAGATGCAGTCCTAGAGATTCAGGTGGGGTAGTTCAACTCACACATATTTCCTTCCTCTAAGTGGGTCACCCTTCTTCCTTGGACTTGTTGCAAGATGGTCGCATCATGTAAAGTCCTCTCTGTTTATTCAGTCATGAATAAGATGAAATGATTGAAGGCCAAATTTACTCAAATGGCTTCTCCATGTGTCTTTGCCTTTTTCTCCTGGACTGCTACTGTAGTTCTGTGACCCATGTCTTCAAAGAAAATGTGGGCATGAGGCAGCTTGGGGACCATGGGACCATGCATGATAACTCTCTCCCAATTGAATTCAAATGCTTAACATTGGAATTCAAAAACGGCTTCATTAAATTGGACAAAATTGTTCTCCTCAGTTGAGAATTTCATCTTCTCAAAGTAAGAAATCTCCAAAAGTGCTTGCCACACTACAGTAGGAAACTTTTGTAGGAGTAACCTGAAGCAAACTATTGGGAACACATGATGGTTTTTCATATCTCTCAGGTATCACTGTCCTTCAGTGTTTGATGTAAAATGTCTTGCAAAGCATTTTTTATGTAATTTTTCCTTTTTAAAAATTTTTACATTTGCTAAGTCCTGTCCAAACACTTAGTATTTCTATAACATGTTGATTTATACTTTTTGTAATTACTCAAAGACTACTGTATCCCTGGCTATTTTCTTCTATTTGGCAATATTAAGGAATAGCATGAGTGAACTTATAAAAGAAAGATGGATAATTGAACAGAAATTTGTAAAACAAAAAGGTCAGAATTAACCTAATGCTCAGTATCCCTAATAGTCTCAGTGTTGTCAGCCATTGCATGTAAATGAATCAAATATTTAAGATACAACAAAAGAAAGGATAATACTTCTGTCAATTAAAATACAAAGAGGTTGATTCAGGATGGGAAATGTGTCCTTAGGTGACTTTGCCTTTGTGCAAACATCATGGAGTATACTTTGCAATCTAGATGCTATATTACTGCACAGGGATGCTATGTGGCACACTCTATCATTCCTAAGCTACAAAACTGTGCTTTAGGTTACTATTCTGCATGCTGTAGGCAACTGTAACACTACAGTTAAGTATTTTTTGCATCTAAACATATCCAAATACAGAAAAGTCACAGTAAAAATATAGTAAAAAAACAAACAGTACACCTGTTTGTAGGGTGCTTGCCATGAGTGGAATTTGCAGGACTGGAAGGTACTATAGATGAATCAGTGAGTGAGTGGTGAGTGAATGTGAAGACTTAGGTCTCATACAGTAGACTTTATAAACCCTATACACTAAATTTATAAAAACTAAAATAATTGTGTTATGACATCGCAGTAAATACAATATCACAAAGTGATAGGAATTTTTCAGCTCCATCACAATCTTAGGGAAACATCTTAGGGAAAAGAGGCTAAGGGGGATTAGGGCTCATATCCTGTTCTGAAGAATGAAGGGAGAAGAAACATGTTTATCTTCAAATTCTAATCCTAATAGTTTGAAGAAAATAATTGGACGTTAGCAAGAATATAGGTGAGGTGCTTGAGAAAAGCATTAATTCATTTGTGAAGTTCAGTTAAGGTAGAATATTTCATACTACATATATTGCTTTTTGTCTTTTACTCCATGTGTTGGGCTCACAGAGAAACAACATATGTAAGGTCTTTATGTTCTTTAATATTTTAGTCTAGTGAGGATTTAGAAACTTAATAGAAATCCAAACTGAAGTTTAAAGAGCTGATCAGACAGTTCTCAAGACCCAGAATGGGATGGACAAAGAAGACCTCTAGGAAGAGGGGAATTGAGGAGATTCTGAAGAGTGAAGAGCAGGTAGGCCAACAAACAGGGGAGAGAAAGAGAAGAAAGTGTGTGCCATGAGAAGAGGGAAGAGGATTTTGGAAGGACCCATAGGATCAGTAATATGTAAGGATGGCAGGAGCAGATAGGGCAGCAATGATGGCACCAGGCAGGTGAGAGATGGCAGGTCAGGAGGGATGTAGGGCCAGCCCTCAGAAGAATTCATGTGGTGTGGAGGGATTTTAAATGTCTGGATCTTGTTTCTTAAAATTTGACGGTCACTCTATGAGTTCGTTTGGCCAAGAAGGCAGTCAGAACAAGTGAAGCTGGTTGTTGTCCACTGAGGAGGACCTTTATCAGAAGTGGGTGATGCTGGGAAAGAGATAAGGTGGAGAAGGGATTACAAGTTCCTGTCTCCTCAGTCCATCTGTGGGTTAGGTGGGACACATGAATCAGAAAATTCACAGGCACTAGTCAGTTAACAGGCATTGGGCAGCAAAACATCAGATTATGAGAAAAGCCTTAAAGGAAAACTGTGAATTAGAGAGGACCCCAGCTGCTCAGGGAAGATTATACTTGGCTTATATTTGCAAGCAAGGCAAGCTGTGGGCTGCAGTTGGTGGTGGCAGTTAGTAATGGGCAGTGCAAATCCTTTATGAGACTTTTCGCTTTGGACATTCCATATTCACCCATCTGGGTCTGCCTGTTTTACATGTTCTTTAATAGTCTCATACAATCCTCATGAGTTTTTTATATCTCTCATACCATAACTTCGTACTTTCTGCCACATATACCCTTTTCTTGTATATCTAACCAATACCTAACCTAATTTACTTATTGGGAGATTATGAGTAGCTAAAGTATTTGCCAACTTAGTAATGACATGGAATTACCCTGCTTTTTGCCTTTGGGTGACCATCCCTGATGATGAGAATCTTATTTCAGGGTGGAGTTATCTCCTCATGCCCAAAAGCAATAGTTCAGGGTAGGGTGCTGTATTTCCTAGTTAACTTTGGGTAGTTATATGTTCCAAAAACTATCAAGCTGTCAATATTCATTCGACAATTCAAGTTATCTTATATTTTCCATTGTTTTTACTGTCTTTACAATGTTATAATTAGCCTTCTGTTTATTTTTGGATTTAGTTTGATCTCCTTCCCTTTCATGGTTCCTAAGATAGAAATTGAGATGACTTATTTTTAGATTTATTCTTTTCTACTACTTTGCATCCCACAGATTTTGATAAGATGTATTTTCATTTAAATTTAGCTCAAAATATTTTGTAGATTTCTCTTGATATTTTCTTTTTGACCCACATCAAAGTACACATATTTTACACTTTGACACTTATCTTTCTTTTATTGCTTTCTAATATAATTCTGTTCCCCTCAAGTGTGTGCATTTTATGATTTTTAATTCTTTCAAAATTGTGTACTACCTTGCTTGAGTAGTCCATGTAGTCTTGAGAAGAATGCATGTTCTTTCCATTGTTTGATGAGGTGGTCTGTAGATGTCATTTATGTCAACTTAATTGATCATGCTGCTGAGTTCAACTGTGTTCTGATTTTCTTACTGTTGCATATCTATTTATATTAGAGAAGTATTGAATTTGCCAGCTATGACAATGAATTTGTCTATTTCTCCTTGTAACTTGCAGTCCTGCCTCACATAGTTTTATGCTGTGTTACTACATACATCAATGTTAAGATTATTTCTTCCTGGAAAATTTACCCTTTATTATATACTGCCCTTCATTAACCCTGATGATTTTTCCAGCTTTATAGTTTGCTCTTTCTGAAATTAATGTAGCTCCTCCTGCTTTTTGATTAGTGTTAGCATGGTATATTTTGCTCTATTTACTTTTGACCTATGTATCCTCATTTTTTCTTCGATTGAAAGATAAAATTGAATGTATTTACTATGTCCAACATTATGTTTGAAGAATCATATGCAGTGTGGAATGAATAAATCTATCTTATTAATACACACATCACCTCACACAGTTATCATTTCTATGGCGAGAACATTTTACACTCACTCATTTAGCATTTTTTTTGATAATAGAGTATTTTACATACTATAGTGACCATGTTGTACAATAGATCTCTTGAACTTTTTCCTCCTGAATTAATATTTTAAAACATATATTAGACATTTAATATTTCACAATTATTGATAACTCTTTTGGAGATGAAAAGGTTCATGATCTTTTTTAGGCTTTATCTTGGAGAGAAGCATTCTGAAATATTTACAGAAGAAATAACGTGATGACTGAGATCAGCATCAAAATAACCAGGATGGGGCATAACAAATTGTAGGTAGGTGCTAGTCAGAGCTGCCTATTTGTGACAGGGGTTCATGGTACTAGTCTATGGTCTACTGCATATCTTCAAAAATTCTCCTTAATTCAAAAAACATAAAAGGAGATTTGGCAAGTTCTGACTTCTACTCCCATCCAAACTTACCTCCCTAGGCCAGCCTTATGATTTAGAAACCACTCATGTCCAAGTCTTTCGTGATTTTCAGCTCCTTACAAAAACAGCTCCAGACAAAGGCTGCAGAAAGGAAAATGCTTTAATAGGGTTGTGCCGGCAGCATTGAGCTCAATGCCCAGCAACTTGTGGCCATTGAGGATGCAGTGATGGATGGACCTGGACACCAGCTGGCTGCCCAAGCACCAGATCTGGCTGTGCTGCCCTTACACTTGCTCTTGGGTTTGATGTTTCTGGGCCAATACTTGTTCTTGCTCACCTTGCCAGGTGCCTGCTGCCAGAATAGGGAGACCTCCCCTAGGTTCAGGGCTGGAGCCACCTGCCACCTAGAGGCACCACCAACCTGCCCACCAGCCACATCCAGCCACTGGTCATGCCATCCTGACTTAAATTTTCTATCCACCAACAAGCATCTAAACAGCCCATCCTAACTGGGCTCCATTGTTCAGTGGTTAGAGAACCAGCCCCGTGCACCACCAGGGCAATGGGTTTGACACCAGCCAGGGCCTGCTCAAAAAAAGTAAATAAATAAGCAAAAAGCCTCCTCAAACCATCCCCAGCTCAGTAACAAACATTCTGCTTTCCAATCTTATAAAACTAGCTTTTACATTCCAAGTAAAGGATAAGATAATATGGTATTTGTCTTTTTATGCAAGACTTATTTCATTAAGTATAATGTCCTCCACATTTATTTGTGTTGTTAAAAATGACAGGATTTCTCCTTTTCTGGCTCGGTGCCTGTGGCTCAACGGGCTAAGGCACCAGCCATGTATACCTGAGCCGGCGGGTTCGAATCCAGCCTGGGCCCGCCAAACAACAATGACAGTTGCAACCAGAAAATAGCTGGGCATTGTGGCAGGTGCCTGTGGTCTCAGCTACTTGGGAGGCGGAGGCAGGAGACTCGCTGGAGCCCAGGAGTTGGAGGTTGCTGTGAACTGTGATGCCACGGCACTCTCTCCAGGGTGACAGCTTGAGGCCTGTCTCAAAAAATAAATAAATAAATAAAATAAAAATAACAGGATTTCTCCATTTTTAATACTAAACAGTATTCCATTGCACATATACTCATACCACATTCTACTTATCCATCTATTTGTCAATGTGCACATAGGTTGATTTCTTATCTTGGCTATTGTGAATAATGCTGGAATAAACATAAGAGTACAGATGTCACTTCAATGTACTTATTTCATTTCTTTTGGATATGTTCCTGGTATTGGAATAGATGGATCTCACAGTAGTTCTAATATTAGATTTTTGAATCTCCATACTGTTTTCTGTAATTGCTATACTGTGCATTGCAAACAAGGTGTGAAAATGTTCCCTTTATCCACATCCTCTACAATACTTGGATCTTTTATCTTTTTCATACTAGCCATGGCATCATAGCTCACAGCAACCTCCAACTCTTGGCCTCAAGTGATTCCCTTGCCTCAGCTTCCTGAGTATCTGGAACAACAGGCCCCCCTAGAATGCCTGGCTACTTTTAGAGATGAGTGTCTCACTCTGGATCAGGCTGGTCTTGAACCTCTGAACTCAGGCAATCCACTGGCCTCCCAGAGATTACAGGTATGAGCCATGCCCAGCTTTGTCTTTTTTCTTAGCATAAGAGATATATATACTTTTTTTTTACTTTTTGATGGGCTCCAGTATTAAATAAAAGTTTATTTTTTATTTCCTTAGTTAATATAACAGATTGCAATTTGTGGAAAACAAAAATAGCAATTATTTGTTTGATAATCTCCTATTGTGTATTTATTTTGTGAGTGTCAATGTGCATATATATATTAATACATATATACAGAGGGTGTCCAAAAATGTATACACATTTTAATAAAGGAAAAACTATATTAAAATTGTAATATTCAAGTCACGTTTAATTTCTGCAATTACAATTCATACAAGATCCAACATCCAAGATAACATGTTTTTGATATATATTGAGTATTATAAGTTTAATGCAGGTTTTTTTTCCTTTCTTAAAATATGTGTAGATTTATTTGCTCTCTCTGTATATGGATTTGAACCATCACTTTTAAGTAAATTAATGATAGCAATAATATTAATGACAAGATAAAAAATGGAATTATTTTCTTATTATAAGAAATACTATATCTAAACAAATACATTGATATTTGGAAGGAGTCTTGGATCATCTATAATTTTACATTGTAGATTCCAACACCTCAGTTTCTTGCTTGTTACAGACTAGAGGCTCCATTTGTTTTTTTTGTTTTTTTCTCCTATAAGCTTCTACCTTGTTGCAAAGGCTTCATCAAAGCCATCTAGGGAGAGAGTTTACTGGGAAGACAGAAATCCCAATCTTATGAAAAATAATCACCTAAGTAACAACCCATCATATTTTTAGTATTTTATAATTAAAAAAAAAATCAAGTTTACCAAGTCTTGACAGTACAATGTTGATATTTTAACAGGGATGGCATTAAATTGGTAGATTGCTTTGGGAAGTATAGACATTTTAACAATGTTGATTCTTCCCAGCCATATTCTTCCATTTGTTAATATCCTCTGCTATTTCCTTTCTTAGAATTTCATAATTTTCTTGGCTCGGCACCTGTGGCTCAATGGGCTAAGGCGCCAGCCACGTACACCTAAGCTGGCAGGTTCAAATCCAGCCCGGGCCCACCAAACAACAATGGTGGCTGCAACCGGGAAAAAAAAATGGCCAGGCATTGTGGCAGGAGCCTGTAGTCCCAGCTACTTGGGGGCAGAGGCAGGAGACTTGCTTGAGCCTAGGAATTGGAGGTTGCTGTGATCTGTGATGGCACAGCACTCTATCCAGGGTGACAGCTTGAGGCTCTGTCTCAAAAAAAAAAAAAATTTCATAATTTTCTTTATAGAGGTCCTTCACCTCTTTTGTTAGGTATATTCCTAGGTATTTCATCTTCTTTCAAGCTATGGTGAAGGGAGTTGTGTCCCTAATTAGCCTCTCATCTTGCCTGTTATTGCCATATACAAAGGCTAGTCACTTGTGGACATTGATTTTATATCCAGAGACATTACTATATTTTTTTATGACTTCCAAGAGTCTTGTCGTTGAGTCTTTGGGGTTCTCTAAGTATTAGATCAAATTGTCAGAAAAGACGGAGAGTTTGACCTCCTCTGCTCCCATTTGGATGCCCTTTATTTCCTCGTCTTGCCTAACTGTGTTGGATAGAACTCCCAGCATTATGTTGAGTAGTAATGGTAACAGAGGATAACATTGTCTGGTTCCAGTTCTAAGAGGAAAAGCTTTCGGTTTTACTCCATTCAGTGAAATATTAGCTGTGGGTTTGTCATAGATAGCTTCAATCAGTTTAAGAAATGTGCCACTTGGCTCCTGTGGCTCAAGGAGTAGGACGCTGGTCCCATATATTGGAGGTGGCTAGTTCAAGCCCAGCCCTGGCCAAAACAGGAGGAAAAAAAAAATATGCCACCTATGCCTATATTCTTCAATGTTCTAATTAAAAAAGGATGCTGGATTTTATCAAATGCTTTTCCTGCATCTATTGAAAGAATAATATGGTCTTTGTTTTTGCTTGTTAATATGGTGGATAACATTTATGGACTTTAGTATGTTAAACCAGCCTTGCATCCCAGGGATGAAACCTACTTGATCATGATCCATGACTTCTTTGATGATAAGCTGTAATCTATTGGCTAGAATTTTGTTGAGAATTTTTGCATCTCTATTCATGAGTGAAATTTGTCTGAAATTCTCCTTTTCAGTTGGGTCTTTTCCTGATTGTGGTATCAAGGTTAGGTTTGCTTCGTAGAACGTGTTGGGGGAAAATTCCTTCCTCCTCAATTTTTTGGAATAGTTTCTGCAGTACGGGAATAAGCTCTTCCTTGATGGTTTGAGAATTCTGGTGTGAAGCCATCCAGACAAATTTTGGAAGATTTTTTTTATTTTTTCTTTAATCTCAGTGCTTGAAATTGGTCTGTTTAGGGGTTGTATTTCTTCTGGTCTAAGTCTAGGGAGAGGGTGTGATTCCAAATATTGATCCATTTCCTTCACATTGTCAAATTTCTGGGCATAGAGTTTCTGGTAGTATTCAGAGAAGATTTCTTGTATCTCTGTGGCATCAGTTGTTATTTCCCCTTTATCATTTCTAATTGAGGTTGCTAGACATTTTACTTTTCTATTTCTAGTTAGTCTGACCAAAGGTTTATCTATTTTATTATTTTTTCAAAAAACCAACTCCTTGTTTTTTAATTTTCTGAATGATTCTTTTGTTTTCAATTTCATTGATCTGTGATTTAATTTGGGATATGTCTTTTCTTCTGCTGGGTTTAGGCTTAGATTGTTTTTCTTTTTCCAACTCCATAAGATGGCTTGTGAGATACTTTGCTAAGAAGAACATGTTCCAGCTCCATCTGGAGCTGGAACATGTTCTTCTTAGCAAAGTATCTCAAGAATGGAAGAAAAAGTATCCAATGTACTCAGCCCTAATATGAAGCTAATTTATAGCTTTCATATGAAGGCTAAAACCCAATTATAGCATAGGAATACAGGGA
>CAUYON010129419.1:0-46258 GCA_963573935.1 Arctocebus calabarensis
TTTTTCCAAAGTCTCAAAAAAATAGACAACTAATATTTATAAATAAAAGCAAAAGATAATTTCTAAAAACAGATCATGACAAATCTTATAGACAATAGAAAAAGAAGAAATACTTCAAAATCATTCTACTTAATCTGGGTATACCTGATATTAAAATCCTTGAAAAGTTTTAAAGCCAAAACAATCTATAGATACCAGCTGCTTCACTTCAGTTCTTAATTCTTCACTTCACAGGCAAGAGAATTAAGGTCTATACCAAACTTTGGGAATCAGTTCCTGAATATGTTTTGTGTGTGGCCCATAGGACTTTGGGCGCACCACATACACGCACCCATAGAGAAAGAGAGAAGGGGAGAGAAAGAGATCGCTATGGCTTCTGGTTCCACTGAAATACCAAATTTTTTAGCAGTCTCTGGGTGTACACTCAAGGGAAATGAAAACATCTATCCACACAAAACTTATCCATGAGTGATCATAGCAGCATTATTCCTAACAGCCCGAAAGTGTAAGACAGATCATATGTCCCTTAACTGATGAATGGATAAATGGAATGTCCAGAAGTTGCAGGGGGCTCTCCTGAGTTTATAAAATGCTTTAAATACTTTGTCTTGCTTGAGCACCCTAACACTTACGAATTATTTATTGTTTGCCCACATTTCTACATTTTACAGATACATTCAGAAATTGGGTGACCTATCCAAGGAGGTAGAATTTGAGTTTAGATATTTTTTCTTTCTTTGTTTGCAGAGCAGAGTCCAACTCCTGGGCTCAAACAATCTTCCCACCTGAGCCTCCCAAAATGTTGGGAATGTAGGCACAGACTTTCTGGCTTCAAATTCCATGCTTTTTTCTCAGTATACAATATTGCAGAAATGCATAAAAGTATGAAATCACAAAACAGACATCACATAACAGGTACCCACCACCGAGATGAAACATTTTGCTGTATTCACCTCCAAACTCCCCTGTGTCCTAGTTGTTACAGTTTATCCTGTGCCAAAATCATCTGCCTAGGCTGTCGTCCAGCTTCCTTGGCTGACAGAGCATAGGCTCCACTGGCTACTTGTCCTCCAACTCTGCAGCGCCAACTCTGCCCCACCCCCACCACCCGTGTGGCCTGTTAGGAGCTAGATGTCACAGCAGGAGATGAGTGGAAGGCAAGGGAGTGAAGCTTCATCTGTATTTACAGCTGTTCCCATCACTTGTGTCACTGCCTCTTGTCCTGTTGATAGCAGATTAGATTCTCTTAGGCGCTAGAACCTGACTGTAAACTGCACGTGTGAGTGATGTGGGTTGCAGGCTCCTTATGAGAATCTAACACCCCATGATCTGAGCTGGAGCTGATCACTCCCTGGGGAGTGGCTGCAAGTACAGATGATCTATTAACAGAGAAGTTTGAGGCTCAGCGCCTGTGGCTCAATGGGCTAAGGCACCAGCCACATACACCTGAGCTGGCGGGTTCGAATCCAGCCAGGACCTGCCAAACAACAATGACGGCTGCAACCAAAAAATGGCCGGGCGTTGTGGCGGGCGCCTGTAGTCCCAGCTACGTGGGAGGCGGAGGCAGGAGAATCGCTTGAGCCCAGGAATTGGAGGTTGCTGTAGCTGTGACGCCACAGCACTCTATCCAGGGTGATAGCTTGAAGCTCTGTCTCAAAAAAAAAAGAGAAGTTTGACTCTAGAGACCATAACAAATCAATCTGACAGAGACCATGATAAATCAATTGCTTGCAGACTTTATCACAACCATCTGAGTGAGTGGCAAGAGGCAATCACACTGTATATGCATTATGCTGAGTTGTAGGATCATGTCATTGTATATTACAATGTAATAATGACAGAAATCTCCCCCCTTACCTTGTCTGTGGAAAACTTGTGTTCTATGAACCCAGTCCCTGGAGCCAAAAAGATTGGAGACCACTACTCTAACTGCTTTCCATCCAAAGAGAGAGTAGACGAGAGTAGGTGAGATAAGAAGAGTAGAACATTAACATGTATTAATTATAATAATTAATTACTAATTTTGAGCCAGGTTTGGATTGCATCAGCCATTGTGTATATATTCTTTTTTTTTTTTTACAGTTTTTGGCCAGGGCTGGGTTTGAACCCGCCACCTCTGGTATATGGGGGCCAGTGCCCTACTCCTCTGAGCCACAGGGGGCGCCCTTTACATATTCTTTCATGTAATTTTCACTGCAATACCGATACTGTCTGCCAAACTATACAATTACCTATATTGTCTGTTTCCCTCTCTGAACGGGGAGCTCCAGGAGGGCAGGGCCCATTGTGGCAGGTGCCTATAGTCTCAGCTACTTGGAAGGCAGAGGCAGGAGAATCGCTTGAGCCCAAGAGTTGGAGGTTACTGTGAGCTGTAATGCCACTGCACTCTACCCAGGGTGACAGCTGAGGCTCTGTCTCAAAAAAAAAAAAAAAAAAAAATTTTGTTGCTACTATATAACTAATTTTGCTACTGTTATGAAGCATAATGTAAATATCAGATACACAGGATGTATTTAAGGGAGCCCTGTGAACTGCTGGGTTGAGAACCGGCAGTGTAGACCAAACCAGGGAATTTGGACTTTATTCTGACGGCAGCAGGGAGCCCGAGGAGGATTTCTCAGTGGCAGTGCCATGATCACTTTGCATTTCAGGAAATTCGGAGGGTGGGAAGGAGGAAGGGGCAGGACCAGGAACAGTGAGACCAAGTCATGGTGTGAGCCTGGCTGGAGGCGAGGGTGCTCTGACCAAGGCAGCGGCCACCGAGAGGGTGCAGATGGCAGACTGAGGGGACAAGCGTCATGAATGATGCCGAGGCTTCCAGACGGGGTGATGAGAGGGTGGTGGTTCGCTGACATCAAGGGCCCAGGGAGAGGAGCTGGTCTGGGGACAAGTTAACCAGTTCCGTCTTGGACAAGTTCTGGGGAGGGTGCTCTGAAACTCCCAAGGGAAACGGTCTGGGGCACGGGGAAGGGACTGCGAGGCGGCCCTTTCCTCCCTTGTACGTGGAGGTGGGAGAGGGTGAGGACAGGGAGACCGCAGGATAACAGACATCCACCAACAAGAGGGCAAGAGGTCGTACCCCTCGGCGGCAGAGTGGAGCCCAGGACGCGTTGCTGAGGGACCGTCCTATGTCAGCAGAGACTCAGAGTCTAGGGCGAACTGCCGGGCTTGGGGTGGCGGCGGAAAATCCCTGGCATGAGCTTTGCAGTTCAGACCCAAGGCTGAATTTTTAATTGTCCTGATCAAAATGACTTTGTTTCTATGTCAGCAGCTCTGGCACAGATCTGTACCTTTCACAAACCTGAAAGGTGGTTTCTTCTGGGGGGGGGGTATCACAAATGTTTTGAAATCAGAGAGTGATGGTGGGTACACAGCTTGGTGAATGTACTAAAAAACACCAACTTACGCTGATTATAATGAGCGCGAAATTTATGGCATGTGAATTTTATCTCAAATGTTTTAATTCATTTTTTCCTCCTTCCTTCCTTCCTTCCTTCCTTCCTTCCTTCCTTCCTTCCTTCCTTCCTTCCTTCCTTCCTTCCTCCCTCCCTCCCTCCCTCCCTCCCTTCCTTTCTTTCTTTCTTTTCTTTCACACCGAGTCTCACTATGTGGCTCTCAGTAGAGTGCCATGGCGTCACAGCAACCTCAAACTCTGGGGCTTAAGCAATTCTCTTGCCTCAGCCTCCCAAGTAGCTGGGACTACAGGCGCCCGCCACAGCACCTGGCTATTTTTTTGTTGTCGTTGTCACTGTCATTTGGCAGGCCCTGGGCGGGATTCAAACCCACCAACTCTGGTGTATGTGGCCAGTGCCCTAGCTGCTGAACTACAGGTGCCGAGGCTGTTTTAATTCTTTAAAAGTGTGAACACAAATGCTGGCCAGCACCAGAGCAATACTCTGGCTTGTCTTTTTTGTGAATGCCTCAAGGGCAGCCAGCGCCTTGTGACTCCATCCTCCCCCAATGACCGATGATGGGGGACGGGGTCATCCTTGCTCCAGCAACCTTTGCACACGATGTTCTCCCATTTCCCTTCCTCACCTCCACCCTAAGGACAGAGCCCCAATTTTTCTTTGAGACAGAGTCTTACTTTGTCACCCTCGGCAGAGTGCCGCAGCATCCACCCTGAGGACAGAGTGTGTAGACCTGGCAGAAGAGAACTTTGCCACTGAGGAACTTAAAATGTTGTAGAGAAAATGAGAGTTTTCAACGAAGTTAGTAAATCCCTTAGAAATGTGTTTTTACAGTCCCAGTTGTGAAACAAAACTTTAAGAAGATATCACAGACATTTTACGCGACCCTTAAACTGTGGTTAGGGGAAGGGCTTAATGCTTTACAGGCTACTTACTCATAACAACTCCTTGAAATAAGGAGTATTATTGAAGTATAGAAAGATAAGTCATTTCACAGAGGTTCACGGCTACTGAGAGAGCCCAGATTTTTTTTTTTTAATTTTTTTTGAGACAGAGCCTCAAGCTATCACCCTAGATAGAGTGCTGTGGCATCACAGCTCACAGCAACATCCAATTCCTGGGCTCAAGCGAGTCTCCTGCCTCCACCTCCCAAGTAGCTGGGACCACAGGCGCCCGCCACAATGCCCGGCCATTTTTTGGTTGCAGCCAACATTGTTGTTTGGCGGGCCAGGATGGATTCGAACCCGCCAGCTCAGGTGTATGTGGCTGGCGCCTTAGCCACTTGAGCCACAGGCGCTGAGCCGAGGGCCCAGATTTAAACCCAGGCAATTGGACCCCAGTGACCAATTCCTTTTTAATAGGTGCCACAAATCACTTTATTTTCAGGTCCCAGCTTAGACCTGTGTCATCTGAGAACCCTTCTAGAGATCCTAAGTCTCTGACTTCCAGATAGAGCCTATATTTCTCCTCTGACGTTAATCATCACCCTACAGTGTAAATTGCCTCAGTGATTATTCACCCGCCGTACCCAGACTGAAAGTGGTGTGAGGGCAGGGATCACACCCACCTTGCTCTCTAATGCACCTGCACACCTGGCATGTGGATGATATTCTAAAACCAAATCGATAAAGAATGAATGTCCATTCACCATTCCTTACTCTCAAGATACGTTAAGTCCCCCTACAGTGTAATTTCCAAGTAAAGTTTGGAAACTCGTTTGCTTTGTCACTAATCATACATGCATCATAAAGCTTCCCTCTCTAAATGGGTTCTTTTTCCAAATAGTCAATGTTTTTCTAATTTTGTGACTCAGACTTGTTGACTGGTTTTTGCCTCCAGGATCTGTCCTCATGGTTTTAATTGTGGTCCCAACATTGTGGCGTAATTAGGATGTTGGAGATGGAAAAAAGGTGGTGTAACTTTTACTTAGGTATTTTTTTTTTTTTTTTTTTGAGACAGAGTCTTACTGTGTTGCCCTCAGTAGAGCACTGCGGCAACACAGCTCACAGCAACCTCCAACTCTTGGGCTCAAGTGATCCCCTTATCTCAGACTCAAGTAGCTGGGACTAAAGGCACCTGCCACAATATCCTGATATTTGTAGAGATGGGGTCTCACTCTTGCTCAGGCTGGTCTTGAACTCCTGAGCTTAAGCAATCCACCCACCTCGGCCTCCCAGAGTGCTAGAATTACAGGCATGAGCCACCACACCTGGCAGAGTAGGCATTTCTTAATTCCCTCTCTGGTTCTTAAGATTAAGAAGCTTTAGCTCTGCCCAGTAATTGTCAAAAACATGTCCCAGACTTCCCTTTATAGATGCCTCAATCTGCCTCCCAAAGGTGGTAGCAGTGTCACTCCAAGGACCAGATGGCTTCACCCTCATTTTCCACCGTTACTCCACAGCTTCACTGTGCCCCCACACTTGTCCTGCCTCTACATTTCCACTCCCAAAAGATACAACTGTTAATTCACAATTCCTAGAAACAAAAGGTACACTGAGGCAAATCCCACAGCAACAGGAGGCTCTTCTATGATACCCTGGAGTTACTTTTCTAGTACATTTCTTGAATGTTCTAAGTCAAGTGTAGTCTTCTTCATGCCCTACATGAAAAGGGGTCGAGAGTTGCCAAATCCCAGATGTGGTTCGTGGATTTTTCTTGCTCAATGGGTCTCTCAAAAAAATCAAGGCCAACCAGGCACGGTGTCTCACGCCTGTAATCCTAGCCTTCCAGGAGGCCGATGGGTGGATTACCTGAGCTCACAAGTTCAAGACTAGCCTGAGCAAGAGTGAGACTCCAGCTCTAAAAGTAGCCAGGCATTGAGGGGCTCCTGGGGCTATAGCCCCAGCTACTCGGGAGGCTGAGGCAAGAGAATCGCTTGAGCCCAAGAGTTTGAGGTTGCGGTGAGCTCTGATGCCACAACACTCCACCAAGGACAACAAAGTGAAAAAAAAAAAAATGAAGGCTTACGTGCATGGGAATGTGGGTGGTTCTTCTAGCCATTCACTGGGGATGCGACCGCTAGTGGGGACCCAGGACATGTAGCCTTACATTAGACTGAGAGGACCTGGGTGAGGCCCACTGTTGGACCAGTTACAAGCGGCATGGCTGTGCAGCGGGGTGCTGTTCCTAGCCGTGAGATGCCCACTCTCCATTGTCTCAGAGAGAACCTAGTGCTGCTTTCAAAACGTGGCTGTTAGGGGCACAGAACACCACATGCCAAGTCCTCAGCACAAAGCACAGTAGACAGTAAGTGCTCACTAACCGTTAGCGGTAGCCTTGTCTCATGACTCTGAGCGTCCTGGCACGTCCTTTCTAGTTGAGCTAAATATTGTCCCACCCCCTGCACACATTTCACTCAGACACGGGTCAGAAATCTGTGAGAAGCTGGCAAACACGGAGTTGGCCACCTTTCCAAAGCGACGTGCCAAGGTCCCGGCCTCGGCGCCAGGGCCACGTGGCTGGAAGGAGAGGTCTCCGGGAGCAGAGTTAGGACTGAGGGACGGGGAGGGGCTCTCCTGGTGCACACGGAAGGGCCAGCCAGCAGGTCCTCCAGATGGCGGCATGCAGTGACAGCGCTTGGCTCTGTCTTTCTCAAGCTGTGGCAGGTGTGCACTCATGTGAGCAGGGAGAAGGGACGTGGGGACAGCTCCGGCCCTGTGCCATCATCTCTCACTGCCAGCTGTCAGCGTAGACCAGCGCAGGGCATTGCCTCACCCTCAGCAGAGTGTGGGAGAGCCCAGACCACCCAGGGCAGCCCAGGCTGAATCACGCACACAGCAGCTGCACTTCAGAGTCAGACTGAGATCCCCTTTAGCTTTTCTTACTGCTCTGTCCCCCACCCCACCACACAGTCCTGCAACACCCCAGTTATTACACTTCCTCATGGAAGCTGCGGGGGGCAAGCGTTTGTAATCCCAGCTGCTTGGGAGGCTGAGATGGGAGGACTGCATGATTTCAAGAGTTCAAGACCAGCCTGGGTAACATAATGAGACCCTGACTCTTAAAACAAAATAAAACACAATGAAGCTTAGGAAGGAAAATGAAGATCAAAGGTACAAAGAATAAATAAGTCAGTCTGCTGAGTTAAGTAGAGTAGATAGAAATAGGCATGTTTTCTTGATAAATTACAGAGTCTTGTATCCAAAGTAAATGGACTAAAGTCAAACCCTGAAAGCTTTACTGCCCCTCCTGAAATATCTCAATTGTCACCACCACTTTCCCCTTGTCCCTCAAAATGAAAAGATTTAGGATATCCTGACATTGACAGTTCCATAGTGGCTGTAAGATGATTATTTGCTTTCAAAGCTATGGTTTTCATTAATCAAGATTGATTAATTTTTGTTTAGTGTTTTTGCACCTAAGTGTGATGTGTCTCCATGAAGAACTTAGCAGTGAGAGGGAAGGTGACCCTCCTCGGGGAGACAGGAGTAGCTTCAAAGCGTCTCCTTCCCCCAGGTCTCAATTTCTTCTTCCACCTCTCCCAGAAGCTCACCGTGGAGGGCAGCTTTCCAAGACTTTATGTGTAACTTCCTTTGCTGTGGAGGCCAGGCTCTAGGTTAACTTCTGGAAGTATCTTTGGAAAGTAATTCTCAGGCAAAACTCCAAGATAAAGAGACACATGGTGAGGAACTGACATAATTTTTTAACACCACAACCCGCATATTTCTGTAGGCAACGGGGGCCAAGAGAAATTGCCAACACCAATATTGATCTAGTCTTTCATCCAATCAACAAATGCCATTGTTTATAAGATATAATTTTTCTTGGTTCAAGTTCAAAGTCAAACTCCGAGGATTTTCAAAACTATAAAAATGAGAGGCTTTCATACCCTCCAAAAAAAAAAAAGAAAGAAAGAAAAAATTCCTGGCCAGTTTTCTTCCTTCATGGGTTTTCACAGTCACTATAAGAAACATAGCCAAGAAAACATTTTTTTGGCCTTTTTTTTTTTTTTTAATGCTGGTGGGGTTATTTTTTTCAAGCAGGATTAGGCTAAATATCTACATAAAAGTCCCCTAAATCTTTGCACCTCTCTTGAAAATCACGAACATGAGAAGCAAAGGTGATTAAGGCTTCCTTTTCTGCTCCAGGGGCACGCACCTGCAGAATTCCACTAATTGATTCCACTTTGCCAGACTTAGATCCATCCAGCACTCTCCCTTCCCACCTCTCTTTTTAATATGGAAACGACAAAGTCTTTACTAATTCCCTGGAGTAAGGCAAGGGGTTCTGTGGTTCCCTTCTGGTTCCATAATGGAAAACTTTACCGAAATACCTGGTGAGCAGACGGCGTTTTGTACACCAGCTCCTTGTGCCTCTTCCAGATGCCCTTCTAGGAGCTGGTGTCAGCATTGAGCGAGTCAGGTTTAGGATTAAAACTAGGGTGGGATAACAGTGAGATTTATGAGCTCCTAAGTTAGGCAACTATTGTTTAAAAAAAAAATTAGAGTCAACGGATGTCATACCTTTTCTTTATGTCTGTCCTTCCCCCAGAAGACCTAGTCTAGTGCTTTGCACACACGTGGTGCTTGGTTTTAGCTGATTGATGGATCGTTGGGTTCACTTTGGAGACCTACACCATGAGGACTCATTCCTATGGAGATGTCTTGCTGAACACCTACCACTCGCCAGTCTCTTGTCCCGCACGTTTATTCCCCCCCGTAAATAAAACAGACAAGCTATCCCTGCCCTTGAGGAACTTGTGCCCTACTGGGAGTGGCAGAGATAGTTATAAGCTATGATTGGACCTTTTAGAGGAGATGCTTTGAGTGAGTTTATATGTTATCTCAGAGAAGACAGGTTAGCCTTGACTGTGCACTTGACTCAGCAGTGGCATTCTGGAAACCACAGTAACACACTGAATGCAGAGCCATCAGGAGGCTGGGAACCGAGGAGCTGAGACATTTGTCCCAGCACTGACAGCTCATACCTACGCAGGACTTTCTAGTTTCCCAAGAACGTTCCACAGACACTGTTTCTTTTTTTTTTTTTTTGAGACAGAGCCTCAAGCTGTCACCCTGGAGAGAGTGCCATGGCATCACAGCTCACAGCAACCTCCAATTCCTGGGCTTAAGTGAGTCTCTTGCCTCTGCCTCCCAAGTAGCTGGGACTATAGGCACCCGCCACAACGCCTGGCCATTTTTTGGTTGCAGCCAGCATTGTTGTTTGGCAGGCCCGGGCTGGATTCGAACCCGCCAGCTCAGGTGTATGTGGCTGGCGCCTTAGCCCATTGAGCCACCGGCGCCGAGCCACAGACACTGTTTCTTATGGTCCTCACAACCGCCCTGCCAGAGGGGGGCTAAAGACATTATGATGATATGATAATCACGGCGTTTTGTACACCAGCTCCTGTGGTTCTTCCAGATGCCCTTCCAGGAGCTGGTGTCAGCACTGAGCAAGTCAGTTTCAGGGTAGAACTAGGGTGGGATAACAGTGAGATTTATGAGCTGTTATCATTCCTGTCCTATGAATAAGGAAACCAGGGGTTTGAGACCAAGAGTACCTTGCACAAGGTCATGTGACCCACATAGCCGAGTTGAACTTCACGCTCAGCAGAATAGTGGTGATAATAAGAAGGGTCACTACCTGCTTGGTGCTACCCTCAGTTCTCTGCACGAAGTAACCCTTTCAATCCCCAAAACATCCTACTGAGATAGATACAACTATTTTCCCATCATACAGATGAGGGACTTGAGGCCCAGAGAGGTTGGTTCACTTGCTTTAGGTCACACAGCTTTAAAAAAAAAGTGGCAGAGCTTGTATTTGAACTCAGGTCATGCAAACCTAAGCAGCCTCCTGAAATGGGCTCTCTCAGGCACAGAAAAGAAGGCTGCTCCACTGATCGGCTGGCCAGGAACACACAGATAGCCGTGCTGCCAGAGATGTCACCATCTGTCTCGAAGAACAATGGTCGCTCTGTGATAATAATATACTTTAAGAGTGATAATAATATTAAGTAAGAGAGAGACAAACTAAAAGGATTCTGAAAATGTCTGAAGATCCCTTTGCCACAAGCCCAGCATCTCATTACAGTGAAGCTCATTTATCTGTTACTCCT
The DNA here is from genome assembly GCA_963573935.1 of Arctocebus calabarensis. Taxonomy (NCBI): domain Eukaryota; kingdom Metazoa; phylum Chordata; class Mammalia; order Primates; family Lorisidae; genus Arctocebus; species Arctocebus calabarensis. The sequence continues at coordinate 10,465 of CAUYON010129419.1, forward strand.
TTGAATGACCCGGAGACCGTGATTTGCCCAATTTTCTTGCTTTAACTTTAACCACCTTGTGACCTCTCTCTTCTCTGAACTCTTGTTGTCTCCCCTCTTTACTAAACAGTGTTACATATAATTAGATCTTACTTTGTACTCTTACATAATTATTCTGTGTATGCCCAGCCTCTATGCCCAGCCTCTCTCTCCAAACGCTTTATGAAATACTCAAGGACGGGCATCTCTATACGTGATACCACATGCCTCCTTTGGCCCTGTGGGGCTAATGCAGGGCGGCAGAGACAAAATAGTAGATAATCAAATATTTGTTGACTGATTAAATTAAACCTTTGTGTTCTCAGCTGCTTCTTCAGAAGCGTGTGTGCCTGTTCCATTTGGTTGGCTGGAAGTATTTATTTTTCTCTTTGTTTTGTTGCAGCTAAACCTGCAAATATTCAGATGGAAAAAAGATGCACCGCTAAATCTTTAAGAACCAGCTTTTCAGAAAACAAAAAGAAAACATAAAAAAAGCATTTATTATAGTATAAATAGTCTCACCATGGCCCATTTTAAGCTCGGAACATGATGATCAATCAGGTTGCAAAATGCCTGAAAGATTTAACAACTGATTCTTTTTTTTTTTTTTTGAGACAGAGTCTCACTATGTCACCCTCAGTAGAGGGCTGTGGCATCACAGCTCACAGCAACCTCAAACTCTTGGGCTTAAGAGATTCTCTTGCCTGAGCCTCCCAAGTAGCTGGGACTACAGGCGCCCGCCACAACGCCCGGCTATTGTTTTGTTGTCGTAGTTGTCATTGTTTTAGCTGGCCCAGACCAAGTTCGAAACCACCAGCCCCGGTGTACGTGACCAGTGCCCTAGCCACTGAGCTACAGGAGCCGAGCCTAACAACTGATTCTTTTAAGCGAGTGGCTCCAAAACACTAGTTTCTTCCCCTAAATATAATCTTTGCTGAATATATTGACTTTTGGTTTTCCATCTCAGCAAAGACATTTTTAGTAAAAGGATTGTACCTAGGTTTACCTAAAACCTAAGACTTTTGTGCTGAGTGATGATAATTTGAAATATAAACATTAGTAATGCAGCAATGGCTTACCTTGTTATTCCAGGGTCAAGTTGTTGAAAAGGTTTAATGTGTAATGTGATAAAACTGAAAAATTAAAATCTATGCTGTTCTTTCTCTTTTACTTTTACTTATTATTTTTAACTTTTTTGTAGAGATGAGGGTCTCCCTTTGTTGCCCAGGCTGATCTTGAACTCCTGGGCTCAAGTGCTCCTCCTACTTCAGCCTCCCAAAGAGCAGAAATTATAAGCATGAGCCATTAGGCCGAGGCTAAAATCTATACTCTAAAGTTAACCAAACAACCAAGCAACATTGTATTTCTTACCTTCTTCCCCCCCTTTCTCTTTCCTTCTTCCTTCCTTCCTTCCCCCCTCACCTCCCATCATTCTCCACTCCTGTCATTTGTATTTTGGTTGGCGGGTTTTGCCCCTAACTTATGGTGATGCTGCTGGGATAACGAAACACTTGAGAGCACTGATCTTGTCAACCTAATCCCATGTGACAACCCACTGTGGAATTTAAAACAACTGTTGGATTGGTTTTTCTTTTTTCTTTTCTTTTCTTTCTTTCTTTTTTTTTTTTTTTTTTCAGTTTTTGGCTGGGGCTGGATTTGAACCCGCCACCTCCTGCATATGTGGTCAGCGCCTTACTCCTTTGAGTCACAGGCGCCACCCTATTTTAACTTCTTATTCAGTCTTCCTGGCATGTCTTCATGGGGTATGTACCAGGCATAATAGCTTTAGAGGGAAAAAGATAACTAACTCTCAGCACAGATCCCAAAGTGCCGCAGGATTCAAAATGGGAATATCATCTTCTCTAAATTCATAAAGATTCCAACTGCCAATGTTCTCCCTTCCCCCCCAGGCCAACCCCTCCTCTTTACTAAACCTCTGGTTATGAGAAATGTATTTAGTGTGTGAGTCAAGGGAGGTAGAGAGAAATTTAAGGTCTATCCACATAGGGAAACAGTCTTGATTAATTTATTAGAGTAGCTGACACAGAACTCAAGAAAACACTTAGCTTCCTGCTTATTATAAAGGACTTTTTTTTTTCTTTAAGCCAGAGTCTGACTCTGTCACCCTGGGTAGAATACTATAGCCTCAGAGCTCACGGCAACCTCAAACTCTTGGGCTCAAGTCATTCTCTTGCCTCAGCCTCCTGAGTGGCTGGGACTACAGGTGCGTGCCATGACGTTCAGCTATTTTTAGAGATGGAGTCTCGCTCTGGCTCAGGCTGGTCTCGAACTCCTGAGCTCAGGGGATCCACCTATCTTGGCCTCCCAGAGTGCTAGGATTACAGGCGTGAGCCACTGTGCCTGGCCTATAAAAGATATCACAAATGATACAATGAAGCTGCCAGATAAAGAGACAGATACGGTGAGGTCTGGAAGGGTCCTGAGCGCAGAAGCTATCCTTCCTGTGCCGTTGGGGTGCACCACCCTCCTGGCATGTGGACACATGCTCCCTCTCCTTCCAAGTCTCCAGGAGCCCCGCTGTCTAGAAGCTCCCCAGACCCCACGTTCTTGGGCCTTTTATGGAGACTTTATTGGGCACGCAGGAGGGAAGCGTAGACAGCCATGCACTCAAGTCTGAGTGGACAGACGGGAAGGTCTAGTACTAATGGCTGTGGGACGCCCACTAGGCCAAGGTTCAGATTCCCCTCGGCCTCTCTGAGCACAATATTCCTTCCTCCAGGGGACAGGGCAGGACTTCTCTCAAATGAGTGTCTTATGACCCACAATCAAAGTAGGCCAGAGAGTTTCCTTATAGCCAGTTCCAAGACCGAAGATGGAGAGAGATTAGAGTCTGGCCTTGGGGAGCAAAAGGAGCAGGTGGAAGGAGGGCAGGAGAGGATGAAAGAGAGATTCTGTATGCTGAGGCCTACACTCCCCCAGCAGCATAACCAAAGACTCAGAGGAGGGCTATGAGAGTTATGAGCTAGGAATTATAGATGGAAACTCTGTATGCCCCAAACTCCTGGACTCAAGCAATCCTCCTGCCCCAGTCTCCCAAGTAGCTGGAACAATGGGTGCCCACCACAATACCCAGCTAGTTTTTCTATTTTTAGTAGAGACAGGGTCTCACTTTGCTCAGGCTGGTCTCCGACTCCTGAGCTCCAGGGATCCTCCCACCTCGACCTTCCAGAGTGCTAGGATTACAGGTGTGAGCCACCACACTGGTCTAAAATGTGTTTTTTAATATACAAGTACCTATTTTGTGTGTGTGAGTCTCACTTTGTCACCCTCAGTAGAGTGTCATGGGGTCATAGTTCACAGCAACCTCAAACTCTTGGGATTAAGTAATCCTCTTGCCTGAGCCTCCCAAGAAGCTGGGGTTACAGACCCTCACCACACCGTCCAGCTATTTTTAGAGACCAGATCTCACTCTGGCTCAAGATGGTCTCGAACTCCTGAGCTCAGTCAATCCACCTGCCTCGGCCTCCCAGAGTGCTAGAATTACAGCGTGAGCCACTGTGCCCAGCCCACAACTACCTATTTCAAAGTGACTTAAACTTAATTTTGCTGCAAGAACATTTCTGAGATTTGCTAACACCTCCTGAGGTGACAGGAAACGCACTGGAGTTTTGTGAAACAGGGTTTCGAGCTCATCTTTCCACTCGCACCCTCCCCAACCTCCCTCACCCCCTTGCGAGTGCCACGATGTCATTCATACCATGCGGGGCAGGGCACTGGGTGTGAGAAGCGCCTCTTTGCCTCTGTTCCCTGAGCCCCTAAGACAAATTACTACAGTGGCTACAGAAATCTATTCTTTCAGAGTTCCGGAGGCCCCAAGTCCGGAACTGTGTCTGCTGGGCCACCCTCACCCTCTCTAAAGGCTCCAGGGAAGACTTGGCTCCTCCCCTCTAATAGCTTCTGGGGGCCCCTCCGCTTTCCAGCTTGGGACAGCATCACTCCTCTCCCCATGGTTCTGCTCACAGAGACTTCCCATCTACAGGTCTCAAATCTCCCTCGGCCTTTGTCTTAGGAGGACACTTCTTATAAGACTTAAGGCCCCTTGGATAATTGAGACCAGTGAGATGATGTTATCTGGAGATCTTTAAATTAATTACATCTGAGGGTGCAGGTGAAACTTACTAAATGTAGAATACAAATGTCCGAACACAATAACTAAATGCCATGAAGGCTATGTTAACCAGTTTGATGAAAATATTTCAAATTGTGTATAAAACCAGCACATTTTACCCCATGATTGCATTAATGTACACAGCTATGATTTAATTAAAAAAATAAAAACCTGACTCGGCGCCTGTGGCTCAACGGGCTAAGGCATCAGCCACATACACCTGAGCTGGCGGGTTCGAATCTAGCCTGGGCCCACCAAACAATAATGACGGCTGCAACCAAAAAATGGCCAGGCATTGTGGCTGGTGCCTGCAGTCCCAGCTACTTGAGAGGTGGAGGCAGGAGACTCGCTTGAGCCCAGGAATTGGAGGTTGCTGTGAGTTGTGATGCCACAGCACTCTATACCAGGGTGATAGCTTGAGGCTCTGTCTCCAAAAAAATAAATAAATAAATAAATAAATCTAAAAAAAATTAATTACATCTGCAAAGACCCTTTTTCCAAATAAGGCATTAGATCAGCAGTTCTCAACCTGTGGGTCATGACCCCTTTGGGGGGGTCGAATAACCCTTTCATAGGGGTCACCTAATATCAGATATTTGCGTTACGATTCATAACAGTAGTAAAAATTACAGTGATGAAGTAGCATAGAAAATAATTTTATGCTTGGGGGTCACCACAACCTGAGGAACTGTACTAAAGGGTCGCGGCATTAGGAAGGTTGAGAACCACTGCATTAGACGGGCGTACCCTTTGTGCCTTGGTGCGGGGAGGAACCATTTGACCCACTGCAAGTAATGAATCAGGTGCTTGCTCCGACTTCTCCTGGGGCAGTAAGATCCGAAGGGTGGATGTTAATTAGTGGAGGGAAGAAGGACAGAGGGAAAAGCATCCAGAGCAGCAGGCAGCTCTGAAGACCTTGAAAAGACAGTGTTTAGCACCAAGGACGTGCAGCAAGATAGAGATGATACTGGGTGAAGCCAGACAGCTTGGGCCAGGCCAGGTCGCTGAGGACCTCCTAGGCACCGGGAAGAGGTGTGGACTGGGACTGTGGGGAGCTACTAGACAGCTTTAAACATGGAGAGGTCATAACTAGGCGTGCATTGCAGAAGAATAAGATATGCGTTCTGTGGACAGCGGACGTCAGAGGGGAAACTGGGAGCAGACAAGCCAGTGAAGGTGCTTGCTGAAAGTCTAGACCTGTGTTTCTCAGCCCTTCTATCTCACAGCACACTTGAACCTTTTATAAACTTCCGCGGTACACTTACATTATGCTGATCAAAAAAGAAGAGTAAAAAATATATATATTTACTGTGCTTGGAATTTCTTTTGAAAATAATTTAATTAGTGATCTTTAACATTTTTCACGGCAGGGCGGCTCCTATGGCTCAACGAGTAGGGCGCCGGCCCCAAATACCGAAGGTGGCAGGTTCAAACCCGGCTTCAGCTGAACTGCAAAACAAAAAAATAGCTGGGCATTGTGGCGGGCGCCTGTAGTCCCAGCTACTCGGGAGGCTGGGGCAAGAGAATCTCCTAAGCCCAGGAGTTGGAGGTTGCTGTGAGTGTGTGATGCCACGGCACTCTACCCAGGGCAATAAAGTGAGACTCTGTCTCTAAAAACAAAAAAAAAATTTTCACAGCAGGCTCGGTGCCCATAGCTCAGTGGTTAGGGCACTGGCCACATACACTGGGACTGGCAGGTTCGAACCTGGTCTAGGACCTGCTAAACAACAATGACAACTATAACAAAAAAATAGCTGGGCATTGTCTGAGCTCAGTCTCATCTTTGTTCAAGTGAAGGCATTTTGGCAGGTGCCTGTAGTCCCAGCAACTTGGGAGGCCGAGTCAAGAGAATCACTTAAACCCAAGAGTTTGAGGTTGCTGTAAGCTGTGATCGGACAGCAGTCTACCCAGGGCGACATAGTAAGACTCTTTCTCAACCAAAAACAAAAAAAAAATCACAGCACACCTAAAAAAAAAAATCACAGCACACAGCTGTGATCCTCTCACAGCTCACCAGTTGAAAAATCACTGGTCTAGCCAAACACAGCACTTATTGGGACTCAAGGCTGGGGGAGGTACTTTCTAGAACAGGCGTCCTCAAACTTTTTAAACAGGGGGCCAATTCACTGTCCCTCAGACCGTTGGAGGGCCGGACTATAGTTTAAAAAAAAAAACTATGAACAAATGCCCATGCACACTGCATATATATCTTATTTTAAAGTAAAAAACAAAATAGGAACAAATACAATTCACACCACCACATGAGGCCCGCAGGCCGTAGTTTGAGGACCCCTGTTCTAGAACAAGAGGTAGGTGAGACTCACCAAGTTTCACTGGGCTTTGTCTCTCCCAGCTGGAGATTGAATTCTTCACAGTGGAAAAGGCAATATGCAAAGACCACGCCTTATCGTGGTCTGGTTAAACCATTTCGGAGAAGGGAGTCAACCTTTACAAATTATTCCAAAGGCTTGAAGATGTTTTTAGGAGGATAAATGAAAGTGTATACTGATTGTCGCTGAACTCATCCTGAAAATATCCCTTCCTTTGCCACTCAGCTGTGCACTCTTGTGGCCTTGAGAAGCAACACTGGTATAATTTGGAGGCTTTAATAGCCTCTGCATGGAATATGTGGATGTGTGGTTGTCTAAAGTATTTTCATTCTGGTATTTTTATGGCTTGAGCTATTTTCGCCGCCATCCCTCCAGTGCCAGGAGGACTCAAGCAAACCCCAAAGCCCAATTATCGTCTCTAAGAATCTGAATGCCCAGTGACTTGGAAAGGGGCACTCAGCAGCAGCCGGGGGCTCAGATCTGTGAAGCAGGCCTCCTGGTTTGAAGGTGGAACATCCTTCCTCTCTTTGACAGTGCTGTTTACATTCAGTGTAAAACCAGAAGTGGGTGGAAAATGTGCTCAGTTGGAAAAAACCAACAAAAATGCAAACCAAGTATTTGGTATTTTCAACCAATTCCTTCCACTATGACACAAAACTTCTAAACGCACCCCTCCTCCCCAGTCCTCACCAAGATCCAGCCTTCTTTGAGGCTGGAGCTGTCTTTGGACTGTCCCCGTGTCAGGGGTTGGTCTGATCTGGCCCTACAGTTTTCTTTGGGGACAAAGCCCAGGACTTTAGATTTTGTAGCTCCTGTAGGGTCTCGTAAGTTCTAGGGAAGGAAATGTGTTCAGTGAACACCGGCCAGTAAGCAGATCGGCGCTCACTGTTTTGGAAAGAGAGAGGAATGAAACAAAACAGAACAGGGCATTTCCACCTGATTAAAACGCAGCGGAGCATCTTGCAGGAAGCAAAGTTGATTCTCGAAGAGCCTATACAGAAAATGAGAAGATTCCAGTCCCACTTGGAACTCTTTCAGTTGCATGACCTTGGGCAAGCCCAGAGCCTTGTCTGAGCTCAGTCTCATCTTTGTTCAAGTGAAGACGCTGGTCAGGAGACCCCATGCACAGACACTTGGGGCGCCAGTACCCACCCAGCTGCAGCTGGTGGAGTTGGAAGCTATTTGCACATGGGCTGTCTGCTGTTGGTGGGGAAGTAACCACAGACAGATCCTCAGTGATGTAACCAAGAGAAACACACAGCTGACTCTAAGGACAGAAGTGAAAGTCTATTCCAGAACTGTAGCTGCCTGAGGAAACTCCCTAGGAGGTGCCCCTGACTGATACTAAAGACCAAAGTGCATGATTCTTCTCACGTCCCCCAGGAGGACACTTAATCCCCCAAACACTGAGGTATAAACAGGCCTACCAGGCCATACTCAGGGGTTTAAACGGAGCCATGACTCTGAGGCCTGGGCTTCAGCTGGTCTTCTGCCCACACTGTGGCCATCAACACTGTCACTGCCTGCACCAGGAGTGCATGTCCCCAAGGTGACTCAGCCTTCGTCTGTTCCTGCCCTCCCCATGGTGGTCCCCAGCCTGCTTTCTGCACACAGCAGGCACCCAGTAATCACTTTTTGATTAACCTCATCAGGGCAGGAAAATAAAGCCCTGGCTAGGTGCTTAAGAGTCTGGAAGAGCTTGCGTGGGGGTGAGGGGAAGGGCACGGAGCCGAGTGGAGCCAGAGCCCTAACAAGAAACAGGCCTCCACACAGTGAGAAAGTGATTGGTTTTTTTCTCCAGAGCCAGCCCGGAGCACAGACACACACCAGGGGCCCAGGCCCCAGCCTGAGCGTTAGGGCAATCCAAACCTAGCCCCCAGCTTAAAAGGTAATGGGCGTTTTTATAGCCCACCTTGTCTCAGAAAGGGTTTCAAACATGTCCCAAGGAAGCAAATGGTGCCATTAGATGAAATAAATTTAGAGGAAAAAAATAATCAATGGAAAATAAAAGACAGGACTATCTAGTAGTGGGAATTCAGGTTTGAGGTCAGGGGAGGGAGAACCAGTTTGGATACTCGTTAGGTCACCAGCATAGCGGTCTGGTCAGCCTGCCAGCCACGTCATCTTATTAGGGGATGCAAGATTATACAGGGAGGAGGATGTTTGTGTCTCTTTAGCTTGGGCACGTGGCTGTGACAAGGATCAGGGCAGAATTCTTGTAAAACACGGATTAGGACAAAAGCACTTTATAAGTCGAGGAGAACGTGTTGGTACTGGCTGATGTCTTCAGGAGGTGAAATGGTGAAGCCCTCAGGCACCAAAGTACAGTCCCAGCTCTTCTGCTGACTAGCTGACATCATTACTCAGCTTCTTGAAGCTTCAGCTATAAGAGACCTGTGTGGAGCATTTGAAGTCCCCATTAATAAAAAACAAACATATATTCTTTGTCTATGGCAGGTGCTACTTCTGAACCCCTTTGATACCCACCCTGTGAGGTAGGTGGGTTCTAATATTTTGCAGACAAAAATAACTCACTCAAGGCTATATTAGCTGATATTTGGCAGAGCTAGCATTTAAATCGAGGAGCTCATGGCCAGGTGCAGTAGCTCACACCTGTAATCCTAGCACTCTGGGAGGCTGAGGCGGTTAGATTGCCTGAGCTCATAGGTTCGAGACCAACCTGAGCTAGAGCAAGACCTAGTCCCTAAAAATAGCTGGGTGGGCTCAGTGCCTGTAGCACAGTGGTTACAGTGCCGGCCACATACACTAAAGTTGGCGGGTTCAAACCCAGCCCTGGCCAGCTATAACAACAATGACAACTACAACAAAAAATAGCCAGGCATTATGGTGGGTGCCTGTAGTCCCAGCTACTTGGGAGGCTGAGGCAAGAGAATCACTTAAGCCCAAGAGTTTGAGGTTGCTGTGAGCAGTTATGCCACAGCACTTTACCAAGGGTGACATAGTGAGACTTGGTTACAAAAAATAAAATAAAGATTAAGTAAGAATTTATAAGTAAAAATAAAAATATCTGGGTGTTGTGGTGGGCACCTGTAGTCCCAGCTACTTGGGAGGCTGAGACAAGAGAATGTATTAAGCCTAAGAGTTTGAGGTTGCTGTGAGCTGTGACACCATGGCAACAGAGTGAAACTCTGTCTCAAGAAAAAAAAATTTAGGAGCACTGCTTCAGAGATTTTGCTCTGAGCCTACTACCTTGAGCAGTGTACACGCTCAATAAAGGATAGCTAAAGCTACATTAGACAGGCCTGCATAACGCACAGATGAATTGTCAGAATATTCAATTGACTACCAGGAACAAAGGAGTTTATTTCCACCAATAAAGATATTTGTAAGTATTTTGAACTTCTATAGATTTTTTTTTTTTGAGACAGACCTTCAAGCTGTCACCCTGTGTAGAGTGCAATGGCATCACAGCTCACAGCAATCTCCAACTCCTGGGCTCAAGTGAGTCTCCTGCCTCCGCCTCCCAAGTAGCTGGGACTACAGGCGCCTGCCACAATGCCCGGCTATTTTTTGTTACAGCCATCAGTTGTTTGGGATCATCGAATCCCAGGCTGGATTCGAACCTGCCAGCTCAGGTCTATTTGGCTGGCGCCTTAGTTGCTTGAGTCACAGGCACTGAGCCTGAACTGCTATAGAGTCTATCTACCCAAGTTCTAAAAGCTACCCCAATAGTCAATCTCACAAATAGTGTTTGAGACTTAAGTTTCAAAGGCACTGAAATACATCTTCCATTGCAATGTAAATTTTTTTAAATTCACCAAATATGTATTGAGCTCCTAGAATGGGACAGGCATTGTTGTAGATGCCGATTATATTAGTAAACAAAAGGAATAACACCAATGCCCTCGCGAACTTTACACATTGATAGGTTCAGGTCATTTCATTGCAATTCATGTCTTGAACTCTGGTCGCAGTATCTTCGACCTCTCCCTGGATCTTACACACAAAGCATTTAGAACTGAAGGATTTAGGTTGAAGAACAATTCCCTGAGCTCTGACGTCCCAACCTCCACTGTGCCATTAGAGCCTTCGAGCACTTTGGAGAAGGCTTGTTGCCCATCTCATCTTTAGCGATGAAGAACTAGAATCTCAAAGAGTGAAGGTGTTGTTCCAGATGACCCACCCAGTGTGAAGGGGCAGAGCCAGGAGCTGAGCTCCCCTGGCCTGAAGTCCAAGGTTTAGTTTACTACATTTGCACGATGAGATCACCATGATGAAATTCATCTTGATCCTATAGCATCTACTGATTGCATCATTTCGAGCTCAGACTCTGTTTACCCCAGTTCTTGTTTTTGTTTGTATACTTACTCATTAATTTATAACTGGGTCAAAAATAACTCATATATTAATATTCACAATCTTCCTCTTCTTCGTAAACAGATTTTTTTTTTTTTTGAGACAGAGCCTCAAGCTGTCACCCTGGGTAGAGTGCTGTGGCATCACAGCTCACAGCAACCTCCAATTCCTAGGCTCAAGCGAGTCTCTTGCCTCTTTCTCCCAAGTAGCTGGGACTACAGGCACCCGCCACAACGCCCGGCCATTTTTTGGTTGCAGCCGTCATTGTTGTTTGGTGGGCCCAGGCTGGATTCGGACCTGCCGGCTCAGGTGTACGTGGCTGGTGCCTTAGCCCGTTAAGCCACAGGTGCCGAGCCTCGTAAACAGATCTTAAGTGGGAAGAAGTCTACCTCTCTGTGTCCATTTCTAGACATTGATTTGTCAAGGGGGATCCTGTTAATGGACCAACAGGGAAAACTAAAGAGCCCAGAAGGGTTAAAATTATCTTCAGAATATGATCACAGAATGAAACCTCCATGGGTCCAGAAAGGAAGGGATAGAAAACCCTTAGGCTAAAAGTCTGGAAAGAATTTTAAGATTTGAAAAGAGAGCATGTTGGAAAAAACAGTGCTAAAAAGAATACCTGATACCCAATAGGTTGTTAATCAATGTTTGCTGATTGACTAGATGAATGTGTTTAGTGTATCAGTAGGGTGACTATAGTTCATCTATTGTTTATTGTACATTTCAAAATAGCTAGAAGAGAATAATTTGAATGTTGCTAGCATAAAGAAGAGATAAATATTTAAGTGCTATTCCAATCACTCTGATTTCATCTTGACACATATAAATGTATTAAATTATCACGTGTACCCTAAAAATATGTACTTCCGATATGTACCCATAAAAAGAAAGAGGAGGGACTTTTCCTAACAAATGCAAACATTGTAACCTCATTCTTTGTGTCCTCAAGTAAAAAAAATTTTTTTTGAAGAATAGATGACTGAATGAATGAATGAATGCACAGCCGCTCTCTCAATGGATGCTTACTAAAAGTGGCAGAAATACAGAGGAGCATTTGGAAGAGGCTTTGTGGTACACAGATCATATAATCTTTTGATGTTTCCCCAAGAAAGTGAGAAAGAAAGATCATGTGTGGTGGCTCATGCCTGTAATCTTAGCATTTTGAGAGGCCAAGGCAGGTGGATTGCCTGAGCTCGGGAGTTTAAGATGAGCCTGAGCAAGAGTGAAACCTCATCTCTACTGAAAATAGAAAAACTAGCTGGACAAGTCCCTGGCTAGTGGCAAGTACCTGTAGTCCCAGCTACTTGGAAGGCTGAGGCAAGAGGATCACTTGAGCCCAAGAGCTTGAGATTGCTGTGAGCTGTGATGATGCCCTGGCACTCTAGCCAGGGCAATAGAGTAAAACTCTGTCTCTTAAAAAAATGAAAAAGAAAGAAAGGAACTGAGTAAGAATTGTAATATTTTAATTAATTAGTGATGGTGGGTGTGCTTCTTTGACAAACACGCTATGAAATTGGGACCACAGGACTCACTAGCTTCATATGGGTTACATATTGAAGAACAACTCTGTGATAGGCACAAAAAAAGACACAGCATGAAGAGGTGAATAAGATGACTCCCTGACATTAAGGAGGTCGTGGACAAGTAAACAATGGCAATGTATGTCCTAGTATGTCGAGCACAGTAATGGAAATATGAGTACAGTATGTAATGGATGTTCCGAAAAGGGAATTACCAACTTTGCCAGAGGGACCTGGGAAAGTCTGTCCCTAGCAGGTTACATAGTTTTGAAAAGTAAGTACCAGGAGTTTTCCAAGTAGAGAAGGAGAGGAATCACATTCCAAAAAGAGGCAGAGAAGACAGAAGATGTAGAGAGATTGGCATGAGGCCAAACAAGGAGCTAGTGCAGGAAGATAGTTGGGCTGGGTGGTGAAGGGCTTTGTGCTCCCAGCTGAAGAGTCGGGTTGGCCCCGGAGGAAGCAGAGCTGGCAGAGGCCTTCACAGAGGATAGTGGCAGGTGCAGAATCCTTCTTAGAAAGATAGCAAAAGTGGCAATCAGAGGACAAATTGGGGCCACAAGAGATTCAGAGCTAAGAAACTACAATTTATCTCACACAAGGGTTAAAAAAGTTTCTTGCACAAAAAGGGTCATGATGGTATCATTACGGGGTGATTGTCCAAGTTGAAATCTAAGCTCTGCAATTTACTATCTTCTGAAGTTGGACAATTTACTTGATTTCCCTGTGTCTTAGTTTTCTAAACGGGAATAATTGTACCCTCCTGATACACTTGTGAGAATTAAATGAGATGATGTAACGAGCCAGCCGCAAGCTTGGCACTCCCAATAAGCGTTCATGATTAATATTATTTACATTGGCTAATTATCTTGGATTGGTCTCTGTTGTCTGACTCAGAGCAGATGTTGTAGACACCAGTTACGAGCATTCCCATCCCATCTCCCCTCTTCTCCCATTCTGTTTATAAGAACAGAACATTTTTGATGGCAGAACCTAAGTGCCATACACTCCTCTTAAAGCACAGTGTTAGCATGTAGTAATTACTTAAAACACGCTTGCTGGTGCCTGTAATCTTAGCACTTTGGGAGACCAAGGCTGGAGGATTGCTCAACATCAGGAGTTCAAGATCAGCCTGAGCAAGGGTGAGACCCCATCTCTATGAAAAATAGAAAAATTAGCTGGACATTGTGGCAGGTGCTTGTAGGCCCAGCTACTAGAGAAGCTGAAGCAGGAGCATCACTTGAACCCAAGAGTTTGAGGTTGCTGTGAGCTATGATGATGCTACTGCCTTCTAGCTGGGGCTACAGAGTGAGATGCTGTCAAAAGGGGAAAAAAATACATGCTTGCTAAATGGATACCAATCAGAGCAGTAAAAACAATTTTCAACAAATTAACAATAACAAATAGTTTGCCAGAAGCAGTCACAGGATGGTGGAGGTAGAAGCCTGGCTGTATCTCCAGCTGGAACTGCAGCCTCTAAGATGTTCTGATCTAGTTCTGCTCACGCAGCCCTAAACAGACCCTTAGAAAAGTTAGTGCTGGTACAAAGATTCAGATAAAGGAAAGATGTGGAATACGAGAAAAATCGAGTAATGAAAAGAGCCGGCGAAGCGTGAAGGTAAGATGAAACCATTGAAGACATTGGAGTTGTGAGGCTTCGAATAGCAAGAAAAGATTTGTCCAGTAGAAGAGGTATAATAGAAAAGGCAACTGTAACATCCATCTGTAACTAAAACTTAAACAGAATCTGATTTGGAGGGAGGTAGCTGGTATGAAGGAAAAAGGAATTTAAAAGTATGCAGTGTGGTATATAGGTTCACATCTGGCAAAAAATAATAATAATAAAAGTATGCATTGCCCTGCAGCAAGAAAGCAGGGTGGGGCTCGGCACTCTAGTTCAGTGGTTAGTACACTGGCCATATACCATGGAGCTGGAGGGTTTGAACCTGGTCCGGGCTTGCTAAACAACAATAACAACTACAACAACAAAATAGCTAGTTGTTGTGGTGGGTGCCTGTAGTCCCAGCTACTTGGGAGGCTGAGGCAAGAGAATCACTGAAGCCCAAGAATTAGAGGTTGCTGTGAGCTGTGACACCATGGCACTCTACCCAGGGCAACAAAAAAAAAGAAAGAGAGAGAGAGGAGGAGGAAGAAAGTTAGGAAAGAAGGAAGGAAGGAAGGAGGGAGGGAGGGAGGGAGGGAGGGAGGGAAGGAGGGAGAGGGAGAGGGAGAGAGAGAGAAAGAAGGAAAGAGAGAGAAAGAAAGAAAGAAAGAAAGAAAGAAAGAAAGAAAGAAAGAAAGAAAGAAAGAAAGAAAGAAAGAAAGGCAGAAAGGCTGTATATTATTTAGTAGGAAAATATGTTAGCATATTTGTTTTTAAAAAGTCAAGGGCAATGAACACACATGGAGAAAATATAAATGCGCAGCTAAGTGAAACAAGCTAATCCGAAAAGGCTACACACTGTATGATTCCAACTGTGTAACATTCTGGAAAAGGCAAAGCTCTGAAGACAGTGAAAACATCAATGTTTGCCAGAAAATGGGACGCAGGATGAATAAGCAGAGAACAGAAAATTAAAGGGGGGTGGGCAGTGAAGCTATTCTGTATGATCCTGTAAGAGTGGAAACACAACATTACACATTTGTCAGAACCCACAGAATATGCAACACGAAGACTGAACACTAACGTAAGCTACGGATTTTAGTCAATAACAGTGTATCAATATTGGCTCAACAATTGTAACAAATGTGTACCACACCAATGCAAAATGCTAATGATATGGAAAACTTAGGTGGAATATATGCCAACTGTGATTTCTGCTCAATTTTTCTGTAAACCTGAAACCGCTATAAAAAATAAAAGTCTATAGCCTGAGCTATATTTTTCTACTAAAAATAGAAAAACTAGCCAGGCGTGGTAGGATGCACCTGTAGTCCCAGCCAGGTGGGAGGCTAAGGCAAGAGGATCGCTTGAGTCCAGGAGTTTGAGGTTGGGTGAGCTACGACACCACGGCACTCTACCCAGGGCACAGAGTGAGACTATCTAAAAAGGAAAAGAAAAGAAAAGAAAAAGTTGTATGGATTTTTAAAATTCAGGGTAAACACTAGTAAAATAGAAGTAGGATATTTTCAACTGCCATGTCACAAAAATGGGGGAAAAAATCAAAAAGAATGAAAATATCTGGGTCTAACTCATGAAAATTGGGGATGGAGAAGCCGTGGGAAGAGCTGACCACCCAATGTGTGCAGTTCTGAAATGGGGAAACCAAGGCTCAGAATGGCTCTGTGAAATCACCTGCCCAGGTCGGATTACACAGAACCCAATCTGATCCTTTCTAGGACCCTATCTATAGGCCTATAATTCCCAAAATTGCCTTGAAAAACATGTTTACTTGTTTCTGTGTGTGGTTAACTCATTTATCTAGAATGTCAGAGTAACCGAGGGGTCTGGTTAATTTCATATTCTGTTTAAGTGAGGGTTGCCATGGATACCATACATAGCCATCCAATTTTCTCAGATTTAGAATGCATGCAGTAAAACCGGTTTAATGAGAAAACTAGGCTGAACATAATTTAGATTTATTTGATGATGAGTCCTTTGTAACGGAGGAAGGCACTCCAGGACCCCACAGGGCTCCAGGGTGTCACTCCAAATGTCACTTCCCCTTGGTCAGAACTGCACAGACACGGGGTGGGGACAGGGAGCGGTGGGGGGCTCCTCACTGACCATAAGGTAGAACCCTGGAAGTGACCTTTTTGTGCGATTCCCAGATACTCATCTGTGTGCCCGGGTCATTTGTCTCTATCTCAAGAAAAGGCATAGAGAATGTTTGCACGGCAGCATAAGACGAATCAAAAACCTTTCATCACAGTCATCTAATAGTTGGATCCTGCATGACCGACGACCATGTCATTCAATTTCAATCCTTACCTGAATCCTTCCACATTGCAAAGACTTGAGTCATTTCTTAACTAACAGAGAGTTCAGGACTTCAGACCTTCAGGCAGGGCTGGTGGCTAAAGCGCACTCTGGAGTGAGCAAAACCACTGTTCCCCTTGCAGCCCTGGCTCCTCCTGGCTGTGGCTACTTGGCTCGTGCCCAACACGTACCTATAGTGGGTGGAGAATAGTAACAGCTCCTTCCTAGGCTAGTTGTGGGGAGTTGATAAGACAACGCAAATAATGAGCTTGGCATGCCACAAGGGGAAAGCAATATGGGTGCCTATTGTCATCACCAGTATTCTGTTAGTCCATGGCAAGGGCCCAAGGCGAGACCCTATCTATATTGGGACCTAAGCGAGGCTGGATTAACAACCACCTCCCCTCCAGTCCAGCTGAGTGGGGCACAGTCTAAATGCATTCATTTTCTCTCTTTCACTTGGAGTTGCTGCTGTTACAGAGCTTCAGAGGACCGGTCCCAGGGGACATGGCCATATGTCTACCTCACTGGGAGATCTCCCCCCCTCTCCCCGGGGGTCTGCTGCTTGTGATGTGGAAACGCATCAGCAAAGAGCTGCCTTTGCTTCGGTCCTGAGCAGTCGGGTGCTGCTGACCCGTGTCAGATGGCAGCTCGCTGACTCCCTGCTGCCCTCTGCCCAGGGCGCTCCTCTGCGGGACAGGCCTGTGCTCCCTAACACCGGGTTTCTGCGCTTCCAGATCCGCTACTTGCTTCTAGGCCTCATGGGCAGTGCCCGCCCCGATGTCAGTGCCACCGTGATGAGCAGGCCTTGGGGTCAGGGCCTCGGGGACAGCACAGTACTACAAGTTCCTGGAACACATGGCCTCAGCACAGCAGGCTCGCCGTCCCCGTCCCCTCTGAGCCGGGTCACCTTTCATCTGGAAGCAGGGCTCTGGACATCTTCTGCCACAGGGCTTTATTTGTTGGAGCGCCTTTGTTTTTCCGAGGCAATCTGGTTGTAATCTCAGCAGCAGACTCTGCTTGGGCTACTTCAGCCGACGCTCCTCCTTTTCCCATTTTCCCCAGTGGCCTGTTTTGCAGACTGGCTCTTGGTGTTTGGGTTGTCCTTGTAAAATATACACCCCAACACGCAATTACACACACAGGCACACGCACGCTCACACCCACGTAGAGACAGACACACAGGGCAGGGATCCAGGGTAGGAATTTTAGTGAGCCGGCATGGCCACAGTTCTTGTCATTAGTTCAGCAGTGACATTCTGCTCTGATAGCCATCACTGGTCCCCCTTCCAGTTCTTCCACTGTCCATTCTGCTCTACATTCTCAAGGTTCCTGATTCAAGCCTGTGTTTTCTGATCTGCGTCTTTGCTTTCAAGCCTCTGTATTTCTCCTTTTTACTAAAAGCAAGAGAAGAAAAAAATTCCTGAGATACGGCATGTTACTAATCGACCGAACTCTAGGTACAACTCAAATTTTAAAATGAAGTTGGGGGCGGCACCTGTGGCTCAAAGGAGTAGGGCGCCAGCCCCATAGGCCGGAGGTGACGGGTTCAAACCCAGCCCCGGCCAAAAACTGCAAAATAAAAAAAAAAAAATGAAGTTGGAAAAAATAGAAGGAGCCATCCCCTAGGGGACACCCTGGAGATGGGAGTGGCGGCCTGAATAATAAGTCTCGCTCTGGCTGGGTTTCTGTGAATAGCTTGGGTGGACGTACAGCTTCTCCCCTTCATTCATTCAGAGCTCGGAGCCCCGGAGCTCAGCTCTGAGCTCAGACCTGCAAAGCTCGGTACAGAAACTGTCTGTTACCTTTTTGTTTTCAGTTCTACCTCTGAATGGCTCCTTGTCTGGGCCCAGACTTTTTTTCCCACCTCCATTTACTCAGCTCCACGGGGGAGTCAGCACTTAATAAAACAACAGACTGCCTGATGATTAGCTCTTCTTGGCTTTGTTTCTCTAAAATGTACCCTCGACTACAGCCAAGCAAATCAGTTTCTACCCGTGGGCTCCCTCAGGAGGAATTATAACAAGTAAGGCAGCAGGACAGAGAATCAGGCAGGAAGCTGAAAAGAAATTTAATAACCCCCATGCCTCTCTTCCTTTTCCTTTTGGTTGGTTTTCCTGAAGGTGGAGGAGAGTTCTACGGGTGTCTGTGCTAGGTCACTCAGGTGCTCGGCTAAGCTGGGAAGCAGTGACAAACCCAGGGTCACCAAGGGAAATGGGACGAGTCCTCAGGAGCGGGTCAGTGTATTTGACCTCCGGGGCTGAACTCTAGCACAGTCCAGAAAGATTAAAGGTTAAAATTTTGCACAGCTGGCCTGGATTTTAGCTCTTTCCTTCTGTCTAAGACTCTCCTGACTTGGCCATTGAAGGACACCCCGTCCCCAGTGATCCTCCGGTCCAGAGTACTTGGCTCCTTCCCTTTTCCATTTTCAGCCACTCACTGAGAGGCAGACGTATTACTAGCGAAGGGCCCTGGCTTGGGTGTAAGTAGACCTGGGTTCGAATTCCACCTCTGCCACTTGATAGCTGTGTGTCCCCTACCCATCACTCTCCTTCATCTATAAAGAGTGGGTTGGTAAAGGGCCAAATTCTGTATGGTCATCATTATAAGGTCATAATAATAGGATGAAAGCAGCAACAAGATAAGAGGAGGTAATAAATGGAAAGCACCGAGCAAGGTTTAGAACCCGAGTAGTTTGACTGCAGAGACCACACGCTTGACAGTGGTGCTATGTGACATAGTTGCTAAACGTGGATAAAGATGGATCTTCAGAAGTCCCCCTGCTATGTTTTTAGGACTCAAAAGCTGGAAATGACCAGGTTGACTGATTTTCCTACATTACTAAGTACCGTAATTCAAGCAAATGTAGGTTTTTAATTACACACTTACACAAATGTTCCCATTGTAATAACAACAATGACATCTAACATTTATGTGGTAGATACTGTGTGCTAGACATTGTCCTAAATGCTTTTTATGTATTAATTACTACAATCCTCACAAAACCCTATGAGTTAGGTCCCACTTTTATCTTTTTATAGATGAGGAAAGAGGCCTGAGGATGATGGTAATATGTTAATAGACAGATAGCAGGCTCGGCACCTGTGGCTCAATGGACTATGGCGCCAGCCACATACACCTGAACTGGAGGGTTCGAATCCAGCCTGGGCCCACCAAACAATAATGACAGCTGCAACCAAAAAATGGCCAGGCGTTGTGGCAGGTGCCTGTAGTCCCAGCTACTTGGCAGGTGGAGGCAAGAGAATCGCCTAAGCCCAGGAGTTGGAGGTTGCTGTGAGTTGTGTGATGCCACAGCACTCTATCCAGGGTGACAGCTTGAGGCTCTGTCTCAAAAAAAAATAGACATATAGCAAAGAAATTGCATAGTCAGGATTTGACCCTGAAAGACACATTGCGATGAGACCTGTTCTAAATCAGCCTCTACTGTTCACACATAATTGATGTTATATAGTTATTTTTGTTTCCTTAAATGCTCTTTTTATATAACTAATGGCATAGTTTTATTTCCTTATGCCCAAGTTCAACTTATTTCTCTTCTTGTTTTTTAAATAACCATTAGTTTTCCACACTTTTGTCCTCGCAATGAAAGAGCCCACAAAATATATTCACAGTAAAATGAATGACAAGCATAGCTTTTGGATTCTGGCACCTTGTAATGAGGCTTGATGAAATATCTCCCCTGGTATGTTTTGACACTTTTGAGTAAAGTGCTCCACTTGACTCTGGCTTTTATTATCTCACCCAAAGATAGTGGCGAGAATAAACCCCTCCCCCAGGCTCTCTGACAATACCCAACAAGGAAACGCACAAGCAGGCTCTATAAACTTCAGCAGAATGATGGATTCTGAACATAAAAATGTGCAGGTGGAAGAACCAGCCAGCTCTATGATGCGGCCTGTTTACATAGTCCATTGATTGATTGAAGGAACAACTTTGATATTTTAAATGTCTTATACCCCCCAAAGAGCCACAAAACTGTATGAAAAAGGCTAGAGCCTCATGGAACTGACAGAATGATTATTTTAAATGGAACCAAACAATTGATTTGATCAAGCAATTAGCTTAAGCTGCTATTTTCATTTAACAGAGCAGGTACTTGATGGAAGTGAACAGTCAGTTAATATTAGGACATATGATCCAAAAGGTATTGTTTTGTGCCTGATCCAATTATTTTTTGTTTGTTTGTTTTGAGACAGAGTCTCACTTTCTTGCCCCCTGGTAGAGTGACATGGTGTCATTTTTTTTTTTTTTTTTGTAGAGATAGTCTCACCGCCCTAGGTAGAGTGCTGTGGTGTTACACTGCTCGCAGCAACTTCCAACTCCTGGGCTTAGGTGATTCCCTTGCCTCAGCCTCCCAAGTAGCAGGGGCTACAGGCGCCCACCACAACACCTGGCTATTTTGTTGTTGTTGTTGCGGTTTGGCCGGGGTCAGGTTTGAACCCGCCACCCTCAGTATATGAAGCCGGCGCCCTGCCCACTGAGCCACAGGCGCTGCCCAGAAACCTAAACTCTTGGAGTCAAGCAATCCTCTTGCCTCAGCCTCCCAAATAGCTGGAACTACAGGCATCCGCCACAACGCCCAGCTATATTTTAGAGACGGGGTCTCACTCTAGCTCAGGTTCCTCAAGAAATCATGAGCTCAAAAGACCCACCAGCCTCAGCCTCCCAGAGTGCTGAGATTACAGGCTTTAGCCACTACACAGGGCTGATCCAATTATTTTTTTAAATTTCTGTTTCATCAGTTATGATGTCCCTCCCATCTGAATTCACTTGTGAGTCTCAGGGGAAGAACTGGTAACAAAGACAATGCACCTCTTTTTCTATAACAACAATGATAACAACCACGTGTTAAACATTTACCATACACCACAGTCCATCATTAAAGAGATATTTCTCTGCAGCTGATCTCACCACCAGGTGCCTGTGAGCAAGTGATGTGGGTCTCTTTGTGCTCACTTTCCTCATTTGTAAACCGTGATACCTGTATCACAGGGTTGTTATTAGGATTAAATAAATCCTTACAAGTAAAGGTTTAAAAAGAGTGCCTGAAACCTGATATAATTTGGCTATTGTTACTTATGTTCCTAAACACCATTGCGTTTTGTATTATCATCCCTGTATTGCAGTAAAGGAAATATACTTGCAAAAGGTAAACAGTGGGGTCAAGTTCTCACATGCAGAGAGAGCAGCTGCTTTTCCTTCTCCAGATGTTAAAGTAGGATTGTGTGCCCTGTAGAAAGAATAAAGACAGTCCTTTTTTCTCTATCTGACATCCTAAAGTGATTAAGATTCCAGATAGTTGGTACTTGATTGGACTTTTATTTCCCCAGATGGTGAATAAATCATTCATGAATGCATTTGATGAGAGAATGTGTGGAGCCATAAATTAAAATACTGAAAAAAGAATAAAAACTATGGAAGATTATACCCATGCTATCCTAATATCCATTCTTGAGGCATTTGTAGGAACCACAGGTGTCAACGTAGCAGACTCTTCTGTGTCACATTGACTGTCTTACTATCCACCATCTGATCTGTTTCTTACAATGGTTTTTCTTCCCATTTGGGGCTGAATTCAGCTTCCTTTAGAGACTTACACCCTGACTCCCCAATCCCTTCAGTTGCATTAAGACACGGCCTTGTCTCCATTTCAGATGGGCCATTTAAGCTCATTACTCAGCTGCTGACAGTTCCATTTTCTCCAATGCTGTCATCACTGGGGTCTTTGGAATCTTCACCATTGTTATAACTCCTTTTCATTTTCGATCCGTCTCTTCAAAACAAAAATCAGAGCAAATAAAATAAGCGTAGGTTACATGTCCCTATGGAAAGCAGGGAAGTCAAATAAGATCAAAATGGCATTGATATCGAAACTGAGAATCCTGTTCAAAAGGAAACTGGCAAGGATTTCTGTGAAGTGTCCCTTTTTGCAAAAATCAAAGAGGAACAAGTCATTGGCCAGGAATGGTCCTGTTCTTATGAATTCCAGACACCTTAATACTTAGGTGACACAGAATATCATTAAGAATAACAGGATGTTTCTAGCTGAGGCAGGAAATCATTTTCAAAAAATGTCAGAGCTCATTGTACAAAAAGAAAAATCATAATTGCAAAATAGTAATGGTGGATTCCAGTATGGGGTTTGGAGGTGAATAAACACAGCTTAGAGACTATAGGACCTTCTTGTTCTGAATTTAGGAGAAGCCAAGACTTTGCAAATATTTTTAGATATAATGTTCATGGAAGGCAAAAACTATTAACCCAGAATGTTGGCTAGTACAGCTAAATGTTGGTTTGTGCATTCTAAGTAATTTAAAATATTGGACAGGGTACAGAACTACTGGAGTTTCCCCTTTGGTTCTTGCCTAAAAAGGGCAATAGTGAGAAAATGACTTTAACCAAAATATTCGACAAGCATTTATTAAAAGTCTGTGGCCCAGATAACATTCTTCAGAATACTTATATTAGACTCAAAGGAAGCAGAAGATGAAATACACACTCCTGACAATTTAGTAAGGGAGAGAAGCATAATAAAATTGCAAGCGTGAAATAACCAGAAAATAATCCCCAAATAATAGATAAATCAGTGGCACTTTCTTCCCCCGAGATGACCATGTAGCTCACCCCCAAATGTCACCCTCACTACTCTAGATATAAATTGCACCACCATCCCCCCTACACAAACCCTATCTCTTTCTTTTCTTTTATTTATTTATTTACTTATTTATTTTGAGACAGAGCCTCAAGTTGTGACCCTGGATAGTGTGCCGTAGCATCACAGCTCACAGCAACCTCCAACTCCTGGGCTCAAGCTCAAGTGAGTCTCCTGCCTCTGCCTCCCAAGTAGCTGGGATGACAGGCGCCCACCACAACACCTGGCCATTTTTTGGTTGCAGCCGTCATTGTTGTTTGGCAGGCCGGGCTGGATTCGAACCCGCCAGCTCAGGTGTATTTGGCTGGCGCCTTAGCTGGTTGAGCTACAGGCACCGAGCCTCTTTCTTTTCTATTTTACTTTTCCCAGCACCTTTTGCTTATAATATAATTTTGTTTTTCAACTCTCTTACAACCCTCCCACCGCTGAGCAAAGCCATCCTAAAAGCATACTGCATTGTGTTCATTGCCAATTCCTTGGCAGTTTGCAAAACATCTGGCAGATACTAGGTATTCAAAAAAAAAAAAAAAAGCTTGGCTTAATGGAGTATTTAATTGTATATGTCAGACTATATATTAGTGCTATGAAAATTCAAAATAAGTAACCTTTGGCAATGTTAATGAGGAAAAGTTTCTTGGAAGAAGTGGTATGTGTGCTTTTCAAGCCAAAACAAATTAATAGGATCAAATGGGGTGATGACAACATAGGTTTGGGTTCTAGACCAAACTCTGCCTTTATTTAGCTATGTGACCTAAAACAAGACAATCTTGTTTTTTGTGGATCTCTGAAGTTTTTTTGTTTGTTTTGCCTCTAAATGGGTTAAATTTTTTTGTAGAGACAGAGTCTCACTTTATCGCCTTTGGTAGTGTGCCGTGGCGTCACACAGCTCACAGCAACCTCCTGGGCTTAGGCGATTCTCAGCTTCCTGAGTAGCTGGGACTACAGGCGCCTGCCACAACGCCGGGCTATTTTTTGTTGTGGTTTGGCCGGGGCTGGGTTTGAACTCGCCACCCTCGGTATATGGGGGCGGCGCCCTACCTGCTGAGCCACAGGCACCTAAATGGGTTAAAATTTTAAAAAGAAAACTGCCAATAGAATTACTGCATTCTTTTCTTAGTTTCTCCCGACTGAAACTGAAGCCTCAGATATTCTTGATGATTCTGTGGACAGCGACCATCTTTGTTGATGTGAGTCGAGCCCTCTTAGAGATTTCTCCAGCCTTAGGCAAACCTGTGAAGGAAGGTTTCCTCCCTTTTGCAGCTGCTGGGCCCCCATTTCTGCCACCTCCAGGCTCTGATGGTACCTCTAGCTGCTCAGAGAGCTCCCTGGGGCATTTGGCCAGGCCTGCCTGCTCCCGAAGTAACCCGTACTCAGAAATTATGTCTTCCTGTCCTTTGCTCTCCAAGCAAAAATCCTGCCTCCTCAGACTCCCCAGTTAGGACTGGATCCTGATGAGCTAATTCCCTCTAGGGTGGGAATGACAGCTCCTTGGCTGGGCTAGCCTTCTGTTTTCCTCACACCAAAGAAAGGCCTGGTGCTAAAGGAGGAATTGGAAGGCAAGGGAACTTCCAAATATCCTGTGCCTAGAATCTGCCTGAACTTTTAATGTAGCAAATCATTTCTTCCACAACCAGGTAGATGATATTATTCTGTGAGGAATTGAAGTTCATGAGAAGTGAAGGATAGACAGGCCCCGAGATGTTCTGTATTACCACATCATCAGCAAACTAAATAAATGAGCCCAGAGATAGAATTCCAGACAGCAGTGCAGAATTCAGGGGCAGGATTTTGGGATGCAAGGGAAGGAGTTCTGTGCGGCATCTTGCTTCCACCACATAAACTCTGGCTGGGACCTTGAGTGAGTGAGCCCTCTGACCTTGACTAAGCAATGTAACCCCTCTTACAGCTTCCATTTTCTTGTCTGAAAAATGAGAGACAGCAATAGTGTCTTTATTGGTGATATCTTGCTTACAACAAGACACTCCAAAACTTAGTTTCTTAAATTAGCAATAGTCATTCCTATAGTTGAGAAATTTGGGAGTGGATTAGGTTGGGGAGTTCTCATTCAGGGTGTCCCACGAAGTTGTAGTCAGATGTCAGCTGGGGGTCTGTGTTCATCTGAAAGTCTGACTGGGGCTGAAGGACACACTTCCAAGGCTCACGGACCTGGCTGGCAAGTTGGTTCCTCTCCTCGTGGGCCCACCACAGGGCTGCTTGCGTGTCTTCAGAAAACCGCAACTGGCCTCACCCAGAGCAAGCAACACACGAGACCAAGATGGAAGCTGCAATGACTTTATGCCAAACATTAGATGTCACATATCTCTGTAATAGACATCGGTCACACCAGGCAGTCCCTAATTCAATGTGGGAGGGACCACGCAAGAGCCCTCTTAGAGATTTCTCCAACAGTATTTAGGGTTTTGTGCATGTGTAGGATTAAATGAAACAACTCATGTTGAGCCCGATACATAGTAAACACGGACTAAATGGTAGCTATTGTTACAAAAGACCTAAGGTCTAAGGCAGGTACTGACTCTAAACTCTGCCCAAGTTTGGTTTTGTTGGATATTAACAACAATCTACCTTATGAAATGCTTGAGTCCACATCAGAACCCAGCAAGAAAAAGCCAGAAAGCCACAGAGCTGAGGCAAAAAGGCGGTAACAACAAACAGCAGTGCAATTAACTGCTGTCATGTTCTGGGTGCTGGTCTCAGTACCAATAGCAACTGGTCGGCCCTGGCAGACTCAACAGCTCACCCAGCCTGGGAAGCACTTCTGAACCTTGTCACTGCCTTGGAGCTCCTGTTAAACAGTGACAGCAGCAGCAAGTTGATGTCCACGTGTATCGTCACCTCTGTGTGTTAGCACTTAACTGGTGCCACGCAATGTTGCTCAAATCCATACACTGGACATCACTACTGCAAAAGAGTGTTAAGAGATGGGTCTCAACATAAAAAAAAAAAAAAAAAAAGGCTTTATGGTCAAGTGAATTTGAAAAGCTGCCTGCTAAATCCTTTTTTGAAGACTCAAAGTACAAGTTTTGCCTGGTGTTTAAGACTGTAGGAAGTCCTATGATTAAAAGATAACAGTGGGGCAGTGCCTGTGGCTCAGTGAGTACAGTGCCGGCCCCATATACAGAGGGTGGCGGGTTTGAACCCAACCCCAGCTAAATTGCAACAACAAAAAATAGCTAGGCATTGTGGCGGGTGCCTGTAGTCCCAGTTACTCAGGAGGCTGAGGCAAGAGAATCATTTAAGCCCAGGAGTTGGAGGTTGCTGTGAGCTGTGAAGCTATGGTACTCTACCAAGGGGGGCAAAGTGAGACTCTGTCTCTAAAAAAAAAAAGATAACAGTGACCCAGCATCATGGCTCACACCTGTAATCCTAGCAATCTGGGAGGCCGAGGTGCTTGAGCTCAGGAATTCCAGACCAGACTGAGCAAGAGGGTGACCCCGTCTCTACTAAAAATAGAAAAATTAACCAGGGGTTGTGGCAGGCACAATAGTCCCAGTTACTTGGAAACCTGAGGCAAGAGAATTGCTTGAGCCTAAGAATTTGAGGATATGATGTCATGGCTTGACCCAGGGTGGCAGAATAAGACTCTACCTCAAAATATAAAAAATAAAAACTAGAAAAACAATTGTTTGGGCTCAGCACTTGTGGCTCAAGTGGCTAAGGCACCAGACACATACACTTGAGCTGGCGGGTTCAAATCCAGCCCTGGCCCACCAAACAACAATGACGGCTATAACCAAAAAATAGCTGGGCGTTGTGGCGGGAGCCTGTAGTCCCATCTACTTGGGAGGCAGAGGCTGGAGAATCACTTGAGCCCAGGAATTGGAGGTTGCTGTGAGCTGTGATGCCACAGCACTCTACCCAGGGCAACAGCTTGAGGCTCTGTCTCAAAACAAACAAACAATTGTTTAGTTTGGATTTGACCCAGGCACTTCGAGCACACTGTCTCGCCCTCCCCCATCCCACCCACCACCCTGCAGGTATAAGCCTATCAGAAAGGCACTGATGATAAATGAAGGCTTTATGGGCTTGAATGCAGCTTTGCCTATGTACTAGAAGCATGACCACAGGCAAATCACTTCCCCTTTTGGACTTTCAATTTCCCTGTCAGTACAATGTGGACAATCCACACTTAATTAGGCTGTTGAGAGAATTAAATAATGAAGATACCTAGTCTGGTGTTTGGGTCCACAGTAAGTGCGGACTTACAACTTGACCCTTTAGGTTCCAATCCTAGCTCCATCATTAAGGAGCGACTTGGCCTTGACCAAGTTCCATAACCTCTTCAAGCCACAGCTTTCTCATCTGTGAAACAAGGAGAATGAATAACTATGTATCTCACAGCTTTAACACGAGGGTAAAATAAAATGAAGCCAGCAAAGCGCTGTGCACATGCTTGGCACACCCCCAAAGCTCTCCAGTTTGTAGGGTGTCATCATTACTATTATGGTCTAAGGCCACAGAGCTAGTGAGTGACAAAGTCAGTAAATGAATATTAGCCTGACTCAAGGGTGCATCCGTCCTTCCTTCTGTTGAGACATTGAAAAAATCAACTTTTTTTCCAGAGTGGCTTGGGGGAGTGGGTTGGGCTAACATTTGGAAGCAAGTGAATGTTAATAATTCCAGAGAACTCCCCAGAAGTGGTGGGGTCTCAGGAAGATATTTAGAGACAAGGAGGCAGCTGGCTGGGCAGATGGGGGTGGTAGGGTTTACACGCTCAGGACAGCCGGGACAATGGCTTGGAAGAGAATCAATGCCCCTGGTTATAAGACGCCAGCTTTGTCAGAACAAAGTAGCAGGTGAGGGCCACGGAGATCAACCGTCCAGGCACCCAGGGAGAGCCCCAAAACATCCTTGGCTGCGAGAGAGCAGCTCCATTTGCCT
This sequence comes from Arctocebus calabarensis, assembly GCA_963573935.1. NCBI lineage: Eukaryota > Metazoa > Chordata > Mammalia > Primates > Lorisidae > Arctocebus > Arctocebus calabarensis. The sequence goes on from CAUYON010129419.1 coordinate 38,270, forward strand.
TTTTCCATCTGTCCGGCGACAATCGAAGGACTGCTCTTGAAACACAGCCCTGCTTCCCCCCACCACCCCCAAAGCAACGACTCTACATATAATAGTCTAACTTCTGAGACTCTCCTCCCTCCTGAAGCCAGCAGAGCTATGATCAACCATACAGAAATTTAGTTTTATTACTGAGCTCCTATTTCTGCTTTTGCCATCACCGCAGATCAGTTTGGGTTTTGTCTCCCAGCCAAGTGCTTTTCATATTTTCCAGATCACTCAAAAGTCTGTATCCGCTGCCTGGAGCAGGTTTAGGGAACAATCTGAGATTTCTTTCTGAATAAGCAGTTATTTGTACTTTGTTTTGCTTTTCTTGGTTACTGAAGAGAAACAGTGATATAAAGAAAGCACTGGTAACGTTTTTGCATGGAGCAGCACAAATGTCAATGGTAGTGACTTTGCAAATAAATAGTTACATTGTCAGGAGCACAAGAGTCTCATTGAGGAAATCTGTGCTGTGAGTGCTAACAGGGTTAACACTTTAGGCACAATGTAATCAAGGAAAGACTTGTAAACTTTGCTGGGAGTGACCTGTCTGTACCAACTGAGGCTCTCAGGATACCTTTCCAGAACAGTCTTGGTATAGTTAATGCATGGTATCCTAGCTTCGAGGGAGGGTGAGTGAGTAGGAAGAAAAGAGGACAGAAAAAAAGAAGGTGAAAGAAACCTGGATAGAGTGAAATTTTGTTTATGGGGAAACAGAAAAATTCTCCTGAATTGTTTCTTTGATTACGGTGAATCCAGTTACACTGTTTCATTCTCTATTTTCCCTGTGGTTGGACTCAAAGCCAAAAGATTTTTTTTTCTAAATGAATTGTGAAATGTAGTTTTCCTCTTCATAATAATTTTCTTGTAAAGGATGTTATTATAAAGAAAACAAAATCCTTTTAGCAGAAATATAAATGACTAAATACTAAAGACTCTCGCCACCTCTTCCTCAGAGTCTTGGCAAATAAATATGTGAGCAAAGCTTGCTTGGCCCTCCCTTTTCAGGGTTGCCAGATTTAGCAAATAAAAATACAGGATGTTCAATTACAATTAAATTTCAGATAAATTAAAAATAGTTGTTTAGTACAACTATGCTCCAAACATTGCACAAAACCCACTAAAAAATTACTTCTTGTTTCTCTGAAATGCAAATTCAACTGGGTGTCCTGTTTTTTCATTAGACAACACTATTTCTAGTAGATCCTCTTTGTTCTGACCTTGGATTTTATTTTGCCTCTAACTGGGATATACTGTCTGGGTCATCCCTCCTCTCAAATATTCTATTCTCCAAATGACCTCTCTCCTCTCCAGATCAGTAACATTCACACCGTATGGATTAATCTGAGGCAGACATTAGAAGAAATTCACCTGCCAGGCGCAGTGGCTCATGCTTGTAATCCTAAAATTTGAGGAGGCTGCCGTGGGTGGATTGCTTGAGCTCAGGAGTTCCAGACCAGCCTAAGCAAGAGTGAGACCCTGTCTCTAAAAATATAGAAAAAATTAGCTGAGCATTGTGGTGGGCACCTGTAGTCTCATCTACTCGGGAAAATGAGACTGGAGGAATGTTTGAGCCTAGGAGTTTGAGGTAGCTGTGAGCTAGACTGTCTCTAGTCTGCAGAGACAGACTGAGACTCTATCTCAAAAAGAAAAAAAAAAGTCAAGTTCATTTCAGAATATCTCTAATAGGCTTGGTGCCTGTGGCTCAAGTGGTTAAGGCACCAGCCACATACACCTGAGCTGGCAGGTTCAAATCCAGCCCGGCCTGCCAAACAACAATGACGGCTGCAATCAAAAAATAGCCGGGTGTTGTGGCAGGTGCCTGTAGTTCCAGCTACTTGGGAGGAGGAAGCAGGAGAACCCAGGGCGATAGCTTGAGGCTCTGTCTCAAAAAAAAAAAAGAAAAAAAATGATTTTTTTGTAGTAAATCAAAATTTACCAACATTTGGATGATCTGCATAACTTAGTAAGGCAATTGTTTTCCAAATGACAATGCGTGAGACTATAAAATCATGCTTGCGGTGCCTGTGGCTCAGGGAGCAGGGCGCCGGCCCCATATACCAAGGGTGGTGGATTCAAACCCAGCCCCAGCTAAAAACAATAATAACACTAAAAATAAAATAATGCTTGGTAAAAGATTTGTTCAAGTGGAAGGTGGACCAGTGAAATTTTAGTTTATCAGAATACAAAGGGTCATTATTGTGGCATCAGATTCCATTCATAAATTATAAATTGTCAAATTTTGTAGTCCCAAGTACTTGGGAGGCTGAGGCAAGAGAATTGCTTAAGCCCAAGAGTTTGAGGTTGCTGTGAGCTGTAACAACACAGCACTCTATCAAGGGTGACCTAGTGAGACTCTGTCTCAGAAAAAAAAAATTGTGAAATTTTGGTGTAGTATCAAGGAAGACTATCCACAATTATTTCAAAAGCTATTAAAATACTCTTGTATTTTCTAATAGTGTCTCTGTGTAAGGCCAATTTTTTTTTTATAACATCCAACCCAAACAATATATGGCAACAGATTGAATGAAGAAGCAGACATGAGAATATTAAATCAGATATTAATACATTTTTTTTTAATGTCAAATATAGCCTAACCTTTCTTGTTTCAAAAGACAGCTGTTTTCGGGCGGCACCTGTGTCTCAGCAGGTAGGGTGCTGGCCCCATATACTGAAGGTGGCGGGTTCAAACCCAGCCTCAGCTGAACTGCAAAACAGAAAAATAGCCAGGCATTGCAGCAGGTGCCTGTAGTCCCAGCTACTTAGAAGGCTGAGGCAAGAGAATCGCCTAAGCCCAGGAGATGGAAGTTGCTGTGAGCTGTGTGACACCACGGCACTCTACCGAAGGGCGATAAAATAAAACTCTGTCTCTACAAAAAAAAAAAAAAAAGACATCTGTTTTCATTGAAGTATATTATGTTAAATGTAATGGATTTTTTATTATTCTAAATGATTGAATTAGAAGTTAAAATTAGGCTCAGCGCCTGTGGCTCAACGGGCTAAGGCTCCAGCCATGTACACCTGAGCTGGCAGGTTCAAATCCAGCCTGGGCCCACCAAACAACAATGGTGGCTGCAACTAAAAAAAAAAAATGGCCGGGCGTTGTGGTGGGCGCCTGTAGTCCCAGCTACTTGGGAGGCAGAGGCAGGAGACTCGCTTGAGCCCAGGAATTGGAGGTTGCTGTAAGCCATGATGCCACAGCACTCTATCCAGGTTGACAGCTTGAGGCTCTGTCTCAAATAAATAAATAAATAAATAAAAAGAAGTTAAAATTAAATAAAATTTAAAATTATTCTACTAATTGACATTTTAATATCAATTTTAACCTCTAATAAAAATTTAAATTAATATTTAAATAACACTAAGTTTAATATTAATATTTAATTTTGTAATATTATATATTTAAATTCACTTGTCATAAGAATCACCTTCCTAATGTGTACAGTTTAGTAGTATTTATTTATTTATTTTTATTTTATTTATTTATTTTTTCTTTTTGAGACAGAGTCTCACTATGTCACCCTTGGTAGGGTGCCGTGGCGTCACAGCTCACAGCAACCTCCAAATCTTGGGCTTAAGTGATTCTCTTGCCTCAGCCTTCCAAGTAGCTAGGACTACAGGCGCCCACCACAACGCCTAGCTAAGTTTAATACCATTTATTGTATTCCCAAGATTATGCAGCAATCATTTCTATATAATTCCAGAACATTTTTATTACTTCAAGAAACTGTTCATTAGCAATCATTCTTCATGCTCCCTTCTCCCTAGTAATTTTCAGTCCTTGAAAATTACTAATATACTCTTACATCTCCATGGAGTTACCTATTCTAAACATTTTGTACATGTTTAAGTACAATCATACAACCAATTTGGTTTCTTTCACATAACATAATATTTTCAAGGGCCATCCATGTTGTAGCATATATCAATACTTCATCCCTTTTCATGGCTGAATAATATTTCATTGTATGGAAAAGCAGTCCCTTCTCACTATATGTGGTAGTTTTTTTTTTGTTGTTTGTTTGTTTTTTGTGAGACAGAGCCTCAAGCTGTCACCCTGGAGAGAGTGCTATGGCATTACAGCTCACAGCAACCTACAATTCCTGGGCTCAAGCGAGTCTCCTGCCTCTGCCTCCCAAGTAGATGGGACTACAGGCACCCGCCACAATGCCCGGCCATTTTTTTTTTTTTGGTTGCAGCCGTCATTGTTGTTTGGCGGGCCCGGGCTGGATTCGAACCCGCCAGCTCAGGTGTACGCGGCTGGTGCCTTAGCCCATTGAGCCACAGGCGCTGTGCCTATATGTGGTAGTTTTATTCTACAAAGCCACAGCCCACCCTGAATGAACGAATATTGAGCCATTGATCCTAGGAAAAATAAACAGTTAGGTTCCTACAAGCCTCTGTTCACATTTTCATCAACTAATCATAATATAACTTTGTTTAATGTGTGCTTCTGTTTAGAGACACCTTATTTAATATCACTGTTGATTTATTAACATCAAAGTTATGGCCAACACCACTACAAATCATGCCTGAATGAAGCTTTTCCAGTATTTTTTCTAAAAGGCACACACAGTCTTCTACTAGAGAGCACCTTAGCACTGTTGGGTGCTATTTTAAATGGCAAAATTGCCAAGAAAAAGCACAACAATGCAAAAAATAAACAATAGCAGGAGAAAGTTCATAGTAATAGTGCTAGAACAAGATGGCAGAGAACAAGCACACAACTTTAAATGACTCAAATTTTTTGCAACTCTGTGTCTGCTCACAAATGACTATGAAACTTGATAAGGGTTTGCAACTCTGTGCCTGCTCACAAGGGACTATGAAACTTGGAGGGTTAAAATAAATTTAGCATGTAGTTGAATCCCCAAATATGGAATCCACAAATAATAAAGATTAGCTATATCACATTTGTTTATACATTCATCAGTTGATAGATGTTCAGGCTTTTTAATCTGCTTTTGCCTATTTAATCTGCTATTAACTTTTCAGTACAAGTTCTGGGTGAACCTAGGAGTAGAATTGCTGGGTCATCTGGTAACTCTCTGTTTAACTTTTTACACAACTGCTCTTTCCACCCTTAGTGTCTGAGGGTTTCAACGTCATCACAGGGCCATCAACACTTGGTGTCTATCATTTTTAATATGCCATCCATTTTTAATATTGGAGATGTAGTGGTATTTGCATTTACCTGACATCTAATGACATTGAACTTCATTTAATTTTTTTTTTTTTTTTTTTTTAGAGACAGAGTCTTACTTTGTCACCCTCGGTAGAGCGCTGTGGCGTCACGACTCACAGGAACCCCCAGTTCTTGGGCTTAGGTGACTCTCTTGCCTCAGCCTCCCAAGTAGTTAGGACTACAGGAGCCCGCCACAACACCCGGCTATTTTTGTTGTTGTTGTTGATGAAGTTTGGTCAGGGCGGGGTTCGAATCTGCCACCCTCAGTATATGGGTCCAGAGCCCTACTCATTGAGCCACAGGCACTGCCAATGACATTGAACTTTTTTCATATACTTATTACCCATTTGTATACCTTCTTGTCTTTTCATCTTTTGGCTAGTATCTTTGGAAGCTTGATTCTGATGAAGTCGAATTTATCTATTTTTTTATTTTGCTGCCTATGATTTTAGTGCTAAGGAATGGGGTACCTGTGGCCCGATCCCTGAGTGTGGTTACTTTGCTGAATCCAAACTTCACAGAACAAATTCCTTTATTAAAAGTATTTATTCTGTAAAATGTGGATTCAGTCAAAAGGCCACATTCAAGGATGTAAAGGGTCACATGTAGGCCCAAGGCTGCAGGATTCCTGCCTGTTATAATTTCAGTCTTACAGTTAGGCCTATGATTTTACATTTGTTTTTGTGTGAGGTAGGGGTCCAGCTTCATCCTGTCCAAGTGAGCATCTAGCTGTGCCAACACCACGATTGAAAAGATTTTTCTTTCCTCCATTGAATTGTCTTGGCAATTTTGTTGAAAATCAATTGACTTGGCTGGGTATGGTGACTCGCGACCTATAATCCTAGCACTCTGGGAGGCCAAGGTGGGTGGATAGCCTGAGCTCACAGGTTCAAGACCAGTCTGAGCAAGAGTGAGACCTCTGTCTCTAAAAAAAAAAATGGCTGGGTGTTGTGGTTGGTGCCTGTAGTCCCAGCTGCATGGGAGGCTGGGGCAAAGGAATCACTTGAGCCCAAGAGTTTGAGGTTGCTGTGAGCTATTCTACCAGGGGGGACAAAATGTAAGAAAGCAAATCAACTGACTGTAGATGTCCAGGTTTATTTCTGGACTCTAAATTCTATTCTCTTGATCTATATATTTATCTTTAGGCCTGTACCATTTGGTCTCGATTGCTGTAGCTTTGTGATAAGTTTTGAATTGGGAAAATGTGAGTCCTCCAAAGTTGTTCTTTATAAAGATTGTTTTGGCTAGTCTGAGCCTCTTCCATTTCACATGAGTTTTAGAAACTTCCTATCAATTTCTCCAAAAAAAAACCTGAAATTTTGATAGGTACTGTTTTAAATCTATAGATAAATTTGGGTAGTGCTGGCTCGGCGCCTGTGGCTCAGCTTGCTAAGGCGCCAGCCACATACACCTGAGCTGGCAGGTTCGAATCCAGCCCGGGCTGCCAAACAACAATGACGGCCGCAACCAAAAAATGGCTGGGCGTTGTGGCGGACGCCTGTAGTCCCAGCTACTTGGGAGGTGCAGGCAAGAGACTCGCTTGAGCCCAGGAATTGGAGGTTGCTGTGAGCTGTGATGCCATAGCACTCTAACCAGGGTGACAGCTTGAGGCTCTGTCTCAAAAAAAAAAAAAAATTGGGGTAGTGCCATCACCTTAATTGTGCTGAGTCTTCTAATCCATAAACATGGGATGTCTTTCCACTTACTTAGATTTTCGTTAATATATTTTACTAACATTTCGTAGTTTCCAGTGTACAAGTCTTGTATTTCTTTTGTTAAACTTATCCCTAAGTATCTTATTTTATTTTATTTTACTTTACTTTTAGAGCCAGGGTCTCAGTTGTCCAGGTTGAATTCAAACTCTTGGCTTCAAATGATCCTCCCACCTCAGCCTGTCAAGTAGCTGGAACCACACGTGTGAGCCACTGCACCCAGCTATGATGCTATTGTAAATATAATTGTCTTCTTAAATTCACTTTCAGATTGTTCATCACTAGTGTACAAAAAGTACTCAATTTTGATATACTGAGGACTATAGCATTTAGGAGTGTAAGGGTTTCAATGCCACTGCTGTAGTGAGATATAATTGACATTTTAATTGTACAATGATATTAATTTTACTTTTCTGGGAATTATATTAGCTTGACTCTTTGGAAAAATGCCAGTGACATTGGCTAATAAACACATAACACATCAGTTTGTGGATCCTGTACATCATAAAAGTGGAGAGAAGCAAGACTCCCATAGACAAACCTACCATCCTTCACTGCGACACTGCTGAGTTCCCCACCAGACTTTGGACTCTCTGAAGGCAATGACAGGGCCTTTTGCACAGTTCTTTCTCTAAAGTCCACTGTAATGTTGCTTTTAGTGTGTTTCTTAACTCCCTGAATAAATGAAGGGACAAGAAGAAAACCGCTCAAGGCAGCAGACAGCAATACGCTCTTATCTTGCTTAGGGCCTGTGGCTGATTTATAAGCGCCCTGCTCATAAAAAAAGTCTCCAGGCTTGGCTCGGTGCCTGTGGCTCAGCGGGCTAAGGTGCCAGCCACGTACACCTGAGCTGGCAGGTTCAAATCCAGCCCGGGCCCGCCAAACAACAATGACGGCTGCAACCAAAAATGGCCGGGCGTCGTGGTGGGCGCCTGTAGTCCCAGCTACTTGGGAGGCAGAGGCAGGAGACTCACTTGAGCCCAGGAATTGGAGGTTGCTGTGAGCTGTGATGCCACAGCACTCTCTCCAGGGTGACAGCTTGAGGCTCTGTCTCAAAAAAAAAAAAAA
>CAUYON010129421.1:0-23412 GCA_963573935.1 Arctocebus calabarensis
TGATCAAGGAAATGCCATGAAGGATATCTGTAACAGTATGATCAAAATATTTCTGAATGTATATGAATTGTGCCCTGTGATTGCACCAATGTACATAATTATGATTCAATAAAATTATTAAAAAAAAAAAAAAAAAAGAAAGAAACTGATATTGTAATTGTCATTAATTCCAGCCCTGCTAGTTTGGTCTTCATGGTTCATGGAACCCTGTTCAACTATTTCTGAGTCTGAGGTTTACCTGTCAGTTAGTTTTATTGGGGAAGAAATTTGTGTTTCGTTTTTTATTTTTTTATTTTTTGTCTTCTTGTTGCTGTGATTTCTTAGAGAAAGATATATAGCTGTATATTTCCATTTTAAAAATTGAAATCCTTTTAAAAAATATTTCATCCAATGCATTTGTGTAAGTCAAGTCCAGTTGTTTGTATCATGGTAATATAAATGCATACACACAATTATTTTGATACACAATTAGTGCTGGTTTTTCTTATTGATTTGTTTCGCAATATTCAATTTCACCAAAATAAATGCTGATTTTAAGTTGTTGTATTTTGAGGCACTGTCCTTCTAGAATCAAGTTGCATTATAATAATTTATAAATTTGCACACAAAAATTTCCTACAACCTTGGGAGCTTAGGAGACCCCTTCATAACTTTTACTGCCTGTAATGACTTCTTTGGAGATTCAGAGGGAACCCAAATGTGAGAGCATCACATTCAGAAAAACAAAATCATGTATGATAAAGGAGAAGAACTTGTCCTTGATGTTGCTACTACAATATCAAAAATTAAAAAGCCAAGGAAAATGTGACCTATTTTAAAGTTCTATCACAAATTTTATTAAAATAGTGATTTATTGTGAAATAATCATCATGGATCATACAATTCAACATAAAATCTTACCACTTCCAACATGAAAGTGAATGAGTTTAGCCAATTATTTTCAACATAGTTTTTAAGTAAATGATTAATTTTCCTTTAAAAGTCTTTGTTTACTGTAGCAATTCCATTGGCAATTAACTTCTCTTATAGGAAAATGTCTGGTCACATTGTTAAGAATATAAATTAGTTGATAGGTAGAACATAAAAGTTAGACACAAAATGTAACAGGAAATAGACTTTATCTGCTTCAGTTTTATGTCAGGCCGAAAGGGCAAACCATCATACATGCCAGCTGCCAGTGGAGGGTGCTTCATTTCAAAATATGTTCCTAATTCATCTACACAGGACTGCAAAGTAGGTAGTCGGAAATATTTTTGCATTCGTTGACAATAATGTAATATACATACTTATTACCTAATTTAAGTATATGTTCATTAAAAATGTTTTGAGATACACAAAAATCAAGAAGTGTAACTCTTCATGGATGGAAACTAATGAAGGCCTCCCAGCTTCGACATTGATAAGTCCAGCAAGATGAAACTCAAACAGATGAATCCAAAAGGATACTGCCCACCATGTTTCTTGGAAGTGAAATAACGAACCATAACACAGTCTGTCTCAAAACTTTTGTAGTGACCCTCACATTACCTAATTCAAGTATATGTATGGTTTCCATTTGCAAGGTCTCTAGCTGTAATAAAGTGAATGTTTGGCTAGAGGAAGATAGAGCAGTTGAAAGGCTGTTGGAGTCTTCCAGGGGAATAAAATGTACCAACAATGATACTGAGGATAGAAAGATGTGGAGGGATCACAAACAATAAACAGAAGGAAAAGCAAAAATTTTCAAACTTCCCAACTAGGTAAATGACCATGTGTTTCACTACAGTAAGGAAAATCAGATACTCACAGTTCAAAAATAGAAACAGACTATGCAAGAAACTGCTCTATGTAGGAGGATGACAGTCATGTGTTATGTATGTTAGATTGTTTAACTTCCTGTGTTTATTGCTTCTTAAAAGTGTACATCACAATAGAATCAGTATCTGGGGAACACAAATTAGATATAAAAGATAGTTCTTTCAATTTTTACTAGTTGGGTACATGGAGACCAAATGCCTAAGAACAAGTAGCACTTTGTGGCATTAGGTAAGTACCAAATGATCAAAACAGAAAACAAGTTGTCTGAAAGTACACTAGATATCTGCTCCTACTAGTGAAAACTTCAAAACACAAAATTTCAAATGTCAACATTTTATCTAGCAGTTCTGCTTCTAGAAATTCATGCTGGGAAAACACTACTGAAGTTATGAATATTTGTGCACAGAATGTCAGTCTTCATGTTTTTTGTTTTTTGGGTTTTTTTTTTGAGACAGAGCCTCATGCTGTCACCCTGGATAGAGTGCTGTGGCATCACAGCTCACAGCAATCTCCAATTCCTGGGCTCAAGCAAGTCTCCTGCCTCTGCCTCCCAAGTAGCTGGGACTACAGGTGCCCGCCACAATGCCCGGCCATTTTTTGGTTGCAACCATCATTATTGTTTGGCGGGCCCCAGGCTGGATTCGAACCCGCCAGCTCAGGTGTACATGCCTGGCGCCTTAGCCCATTGAGCCACAGGCGCTGAGCCAGTCTTCATGTTTTAACAGTGAAAACTTAGCCATTACCTGTATTAACATCAAAAATTGATTGGTCTTATAAATAACAGTACAATTACATAATAGAATATTACGCTGTCATTAAAGGATAATAAGGTAGAACTGAAAATACTACTTAAAAACATATAAATAATATAGTATTACATTAAAATGCAGCTACTGGAAGAATATTATGGCATGGTTTTATTCCTGCCTCTATTTCTATGCACAGGAATTCTGAAGGAAATTACCCAACAGATGAATGGTGGTGATTCCTGATGATATAGTGTTACAGAGTTACTGTAACTTCATCTCCATTTGAAAATGTTAAAATAATAATATATGTATTAGGATTCTCCAGAGAAACGGAACCAATAGGATACATGAGGGCTGTCCAGAAAGTATGCAGCTATGTAATATGAAAATCGGAGGCATACGTGACTGGGTACTTTCCAAACAGCCCTCATATGTAGACATGTAAGAGGAGATTTATTATGGGAATCGGCTGATGTGATTAAGTCCTGCAATGTGCCAGCTGCAAGGTCACACAGTTGGTGGTGTCAAGGCCAAAGGCCTGAGAACCGGGAACACTGACAGTGGAACTCACAGTCTGAGACCAAAGACCCGAACAGGTAGGGAAGGGAAGGACTGGCGTAAGTCCAGAGTTTGAAGGCCCAAGAGATCCAGCATCTGAGGGTAGGAGCAGAGAAATGTTCTAGCTCGAGAGGAGGAGAAAATGTACTTTTTGTTCTGTTTAGGTCCTAAACATTGCATAAGGCCAGCCTACCTTGGCAAAGATAGATCTTCTTTACTGAGACTACTGATTCAAATACTAATCTCTCCTAAAGACCCAATACACTCAGAAATAATATTTTGTCACATGTTGTGAGTCAAATTGACTCATAAGACTAATTATCATTGTATACTGTCTATAAAAAGACATTATGAAATGACCTCCAGCGTAGCCTTATGAAGAGTTTTCTGAACAATCCTTCTTTAGACAAAGAAAACCACACAGGTCCAATGACATAGAAATCCTTTCTGCTGTGGTTGCATTCTGATTCCTACCACTAAATGCCTTCTGTTCCCCAGCAACTAGAAACAAAACCGATACACTTGCCATGTTGGTGGGATTTGCCGTTTAGCTAACTCATGACTGTTCATTCTTACAGTTCAAATAGTAGTAAATCATACAAAGGTATCTGGCTGTTTTTATTAAAGTATTATTGTCTCAATAATTGAAATTCAAAATTATGGAACCATCTCTAATTTTTCTCTTTGCTTCCTACACTAAATCACTAAAAATGTCACCCATACTCTCACCCATTCTTTTCTCTCCTTTATACAGTAGAGGCTAGTAAACCTTTTCTGTAAAGGGCTGGGTGATAAATATTTTAGAACCATAACATGTTTGGATGTTAAATGAACTTTGTTAAGTGGGAGAAGTCAGACATTAAAAGGGTGTTTTTATGCAATTCCATTTATATGACAGCCTAGAAAAGACATAAGTACAGGGACAGAAAGCACATTAGGGCTGAAAAGGAGTGAGGGAAGGTGTTGACTATAAATAAGCATCTAGTGAGAATTTTCAGGGTGAGATAACTGTTTTATCTAGAACTATGACAATAAATATGTGACTCAATGCATTTGTCAAAACTCATAGAAATGTATGTCACTGAGCGAATTTTATTGTACGTTAATTTTTTTAAAATCAAACAGGATGTATAGAGGGATGGAGACTGTAGCAAAGAAATCTAACTATAGTACAAACGAATCACATAAGTACACTAAAGGAGCTGGAGAAGAAAGGAGCTGACCGAAGTAACTTTAGTAAACAGTTACGTGACTATACATTTTAAAGCTAAAGACAAAAAGAAATATAGACTAATCCTACATTCTTTTTTAGGGGGTGGCTACCTTTCTGTAAAGGACCAGATAATAAACATGTTAGTTTGGGGGGCATCATATAGTCTCTGTCACAACTTCTCAACCCTGCTATTGGAGCACAGAAATAGCCACAGACATGAGAAGCAAGGTTATGTTTTAATAAAACTTTATTTATAAAAGCAAGCACAGGGCCAAATTAACAAACAGGTTGCTAATCCCTGCTATAGTTGATAAATTTGTTCCTTACAAGGGTATGGGTTAAAAATTCTGAAACTGCATTATTTTTATAGCAGGATTGAGCCAACAAGTACACATAGATAATGACAGCTAAGTTTCTCACCACCAAGGGAGGAAGTTACAAATGAGGGAAGGTTGGAATCCAGAAAGAATCGTGTGGTACTGGATTGGAGACAAAGGTATCAAAATGGTCTCATGATTTTTAAAATACCTATGAATTTAGGCAAACAAACATGAATACATTTGTATATGAGTTAGGGTACATCCATATATTTCCAATTCTATGTACTATAAGGTGCTAGAAGAAGTATCATCTCAGCAGCAGTGAGCTTCACTACTAAGTAGCCAGGGTTGTTGGAAACCTGCTTTATTGCAAGGCTAGGGCAGGGAAAATAAAAGATGATCCTGAAACAGTTTGTGATGCTAAAAAGGAAGTAAGTGATTGAAAGTAAACAAAAGATTAAGACATAATGAAAGAGCAAAAGAAATCACTTGAAAAAAATTCCCTTGTGACAACCCGGATGGAACTGGAAACCATTCTTCTAAGTGAAACATCACCCAAGAATGGAGAAACAAACACAAGTGCTCAGTATCAAGTTGGAACTAATCGATCAGCACTTAAATGTACATAAGGAAGTAAATCTCAGTGAAAATCAAGCTCAAAGTTGGGGAGGAGGGCATGGGTAAATCCCTACCTTCTGGATACAATGCACACTTTCTGGGTGAAGGGCACACATATAATTTTGACTCAATGTGTACAACAAAGTATGGAAACAAAACACTTGTACCCCCTAAAATTCTGAAATTACAAAAATAAATAAAAGAAAAGTAAAAGAAGAAAAACCACCCAAAAGCCAAAATTAAGATAATTTGAGAAGCAACATAAATAACATTAGTGTTGAATTATACAAAGTATTCCAAATAATGTAATAAATATCTGTGTGGACAAATAACTGAACACATGATTTAAAAATAAGGGAGAGAAGATAAGTGTTTTTAACAAAATATTTCCCATTAAAAATATAAAAGGAACAAGGAAAATAGAATATCCCCCTTGGAATACCACAGTAATAACTGGGAGTGCTATTTGTTTAAAGGAGCCTGGCACCTGCTCCCCTGTTCGTGTGACATGCCTGCAATTCCTTAGCCTTGGCCTTGGCCTGGAAGCTTCCTGAAGTCCTCACCGGAAGCAGATGCTGACACCAGGCTTCTCCTACAGCTTGCAGAGCCACGAGCCACATAAATCTCTGTTCTTTATAAGTTACCCCTTCTCCAGTATTTCCTTTATAGTAACACAAAACACACTGACACGTATCATCGGCAAGGCCTCCCTTCCTCGTCCTAAGCAAAGTAACCGCCCCACCATTGCTCTTCACATTTCTCCATGGCAGTTGATGCCATCTATTTCCTGTCCCTCACCCACTGGTCTGAGGGGTCAGGAAGAGCTTTCCTGAGGTAGTGGTGCTTCTGCTGAGACCTCAGTAGGAGCGAACCACCCCAAAGCAGAAAGAAGCACATTTTAGGCAGAAGGATCAGAAATTCTAAGACATTTACATTTTAAAAGGCATACACGGGAAGTATCTGTGCCGTAGGAAGCATGTAAGTTAATGCTGAGGATTTTTCACTCCATGCCCCCCACAGTGAAAGATCTAAGGGGCAAGATGATACATTTAGAAGCACATTTTGAGAAGATGCTCTGATGCTCTTGGCTAATCTGAAAAGAGATTGAATGGAGGCCCAGGACACGCAGGAAAGCCTGTAAGTGGCTGCTGTACGCGGTCACTCCTTCTGCAGTACTGACCATGAATCTCAGGCAGTTTCTGGGTCTCTGCTTACATTGAGATACTCGCATTTGTACCTTGTTTGCTATAGGCCATTTGTAATACCTTACATGAGCTTAAGCCAGAGTTAATTTTTCCCAGGACCCTATACATTTTAAGTTTGATATTTTAAGTGTGCAAAGACTGTCTATATCCGGTAAAGAAATTTCAAACATAAACTGAGATTTAGGGTGTGGGAAGTAGATGCGGAATGTGTCCCAGGACCTCCCTAAGAGCATGTCCTGTTGTTGCAAAGAGAAACCAGTGCAAATGGTAAGGAAAAATATAGCACATATTTCAAATGGCATGCATCAATCTGTGAATGTATTCACGTCTACAATTCTCAAAATGAACAATTTTCTCTTACAGGATAATGATGCCCATGAGATGGGCCTATAATGGGTTATTTCTCTGGCAAAACAAATGCTCATAAATGTTCACATTTATTTTTTCTACAAATGAAAGTGACAAAATAATACCTTATGTCCTTGATAATTCCAACATTGGTGCTTTTAACTGGCAGTTCCTTCTGTAATCGGTACAGATTATTGCTCTCAATTTCCCACATGCCTCTTTCAGCCATCTGAATCTGACCTTAGTCTGTCATTTTTAAAAACCTAGTAATGACCCACAGAACATCTGCGAGTTACTGGTTCACAGTAACTGAACTAGTAACTGCCTTAGCACATAAATGGTTTGGAATGGTTATAACTTCACCATGTAATAAATCTACATTGTTTTGATTTAGCAAATTGTTTAGTTTAGTTAGTAATAGATTTAGTCGAATTGTTGAATTTTATATTTTAAAATTATGACTGCACATAAAATTTTCATTGCAAGTAAGTTCCTTCCACAGCACTTATGGAACAAGGAAAGAAAAATTCTGGGTAATTCAATATTTTGGTTTACTGAGTGTGTGTATATGTGAAATTTATCTACCAGATATAAATATTCTTTCATTCCTTGCTTAAAAGTGGAATTTAAAATTCATATAATCATGGAAAAGTTAACTGTGGACTTGAGCTTGATGTATGTACTAACCAATCAGCATAAGTTAAAATACAATATAATTGACTTAAATGCCAAGACTACACTGACGAAAGTTTCATCTTCTTTTTTAACATGAAGTGGTTAATATATTTTTAAATGATGTTGAGTGTTACCCAAACAGTGTGGCCACCCCCTCAACTCTCCTTCCAAAGCTATTCACGAGGCAGTTACCTGCTCTGTTACAATGGCTCTCAGGTAAAATTTTATTTGCAGAATGTATTCAAAAATTTAAAATTATTCAAAAAATTAAATGAGATAATTTGTGTAAAAGAAAGTTGCGTAGTACTCAGGAAAGGTTAACTTTCTTCCTACCATTTTTTACTCATTCCTCATTATTCCTCTCTCTTTCACTCTTCATTGATGGATGTTATCACATTTCAAATAATAATTTAAATATAAACAAAGTAGAAAAACAGAAATATTTGATATTCAAAAAGATCTCCCCAAACACAGCGTAAAACTTTTTGATAAGAAACAGTTTACAGGTGATATTCCATATAAAGTACAGATACCATTTCTGATCACTTGAATATTTGATTTGCTAATATTTAATATAAATCAGTATTTACTGTATCAGGCCTTCATTTCAAATTGTTTTATGAATATGCATATTGTATATTCATAAATACGCACAATAGAGTTTATGAATATGTGATCCTTATTTTGAAACTTTTATTTTTAATCATAAGAAATACTTCTTGACAAGGTAGCCCTATTAATGACACATTGTTAGATAAAAAAGCAGGAGGATGTAAGTAGTGTATCTGTGTCAGCAATTTTGGTATTTCATCATTCATTCTACTTCTCAATATTATTCTTAGTACCTTATCATCTCCAGTGTCATAGGAAAGATGGGAAGCCCAGATTCTCTGATTCTCTTGTATTTTCTTTTCCACATTTTTGTCCCAAAGGTAAACATAGTTGGATTGGGTTGTTTGCAATTAAGACCCCCTCCTGTAATCCTACCACTTTGTGAGGCTGGGGCAGGTGGATTGCCTGAGCTCAGGAGTTAGAGACCAGCCTGAACCAAAGGGACTCTATCTGTACTAAAAGTGAAAATAGAAAAACTAGTCAGGCCTTGTGGCAGGTGCCTGGAGTCCCAACATCTTGGGAGGGTGAGGCAAGAGGATTGCTAGAGCCCAAGAGTTTGAGGTTGCTGTGAGTTTTGATGATATGGCACTTGACCCAGGCGAATGGAGTGAGGGGGTAAGGACTCTGTCTCAAAAAAAAGGGGGGGGGAAGAAATTAAGATCCCCTGATACAGAAATTAGAACCCAGAGTGGGGTTAACATTAAGAAACTCTAAACTGATGTCTTCTTAGCTAAATTAAGAAGGTTGGGTGGGGACCAGGGAGACAACTCCATTTGTGGTTAAAAGGCTGCAGTTATTGTTGTATAGTAGTGAAAATAATCATTTTTGTCCTTCACTACCTTTGAGAACCAGACGATGTACATATTGAAATTTTAGCATTGAAGGGGCTTTAAAGAAAAAAAATTAGGATGTTAGAGTGTGCTGATGATTTTTTATTGTCTTCAGTAAATTCCTGCATGGAAGAGAGAAAATAATGTTGTTAATAGCACCTAAAAGCAGAAAGAAGAAAATAAGACCTTGCAATCAAAAACTGTCTTTGATTTCTTTAGTTGCCTAAGAATCTAGTGTCTGGGTCTCGAAATATTGGAAACACAGTTATCTACTGAAATTGAGAGTGTTTACAAAGAAAAGGTTGTTGGGAAAATGCTGCTACTCCCTGACCCTCATATAGGCCTCCGCTAATTAGCTCCTGTTAATAAGAAAGAAAAAGGCTAATCACCCCTCCCCCTACAGAAGTCTCACATACAAGCCTAAGAGGAGAGAGGATTTTAATGGAAATTTGTTTCTCCAACTTATTGTGTCAAGTTATCCCGGAATGGTCGTCACTGGACCATGATCTTAAAGTTTTATCAATACCAGAATTACCTTGAGAGTGTGCTGCAAAAGGGGTTACTGGACATCACCTCCAGAGTCTCTGACAAGCCCCCAGAAGGAATTTCTCTTTTTCTTAAATTTTAAAGTATTAAGAGGACACAAATATTTCTGTTATGTGGGTAGTTTTTACAATGCTTAAGTAAGGGCTGTTAGAGTGCCCAGAGCCTGAATGGGGTGCGCTGCCCCTGGGGTTAGGGGCTATCGAAGTGCTTGAAGTGTCCTTTTTCACATTGCCAGGCTTCTTTTGCTGATTTCTTCTCTTTTGAATCCTCTTCTCAGATCAGGCCTGACAGGTTTTCAGGGTGCCTCTTCTCCTTTCCTGGCACTCCTCCTCTCCTGCTGAGTCAGAGATGGGGGGCCCCTAGATGGTGCTTCTGTGTCCTCTGGAATGTTTATCCTGCAAGGGAGGGTGGGCACACTGCAGCCCGGAGTGCGGCTGTTCATTTGTGTCTTGTTTCCCTGCCATTGACACAGTTTAAGTCAGGGCTTTGTGATCTTTGTCAGGACAGTATGTTTTACCCCAGATCATTGTTGGAAGTTCGTATTGGGGCCCTCTCCCAAGAGCCTGGCACGTTGGGGGGCTGCTTTGCCCAGGGTCTCCCCACAGATGTGGCAGGCGCAGCTGAGTGAGGTGAGGGTATCTAGGCTGTTGTGATGGGTGTCTGGGCTCTGGGCAATTGCTCTGATCACATCCAGGTGCAAGGGCAGCTTGAGGCTGGACAGGTCCCTGTTGGAGTGTTGGACCTGGGGCCAGTTCCACAGCCCAGGTGGTAGTTGTTGAATTCAGGGGTGGGGTCTTGGAGTCTACACGCAATGCTGAAATCTCAGGGTCACCATCATGCTTCCGGCAGCAGCTCTGGAACCCCAGGAGTGGAGTCTCAAGCCCAGGCACAGAAGGAGCCTCGGAGCTGGAATTGGGGACCATATGGGGACCAGGCTGGGGCTGTCCCAGTAGCATGGAGACTGCAGATACCAGATCAAATGAGCTTGAATCAGCTCCAGTGGCCCAGAGGTGGGCCAGGGCTGCTGGATGGCCAGGATTCACCACCACCCTCAGGTCCCACTGAGGCAGTTACTCACGGTTTCCTAGGTGGTGTCCTGCCTGAGGTGACTTCTTTGCTAGATCCTGTTCTGTGGGGGAAGGCACTTGGCAGCCAGCCACAGAGCATGGCTTGGGAAGCACCTGTCCTGCCCTCTCTCCCTTCTGGCCCAGATCTGATGTGAAGGCTACTGCAACAAGGCTAAGTCCCACACAGACCTTGCCCTGTGCACTGACAGCTGCAGAAACCCAGGGTGGGCTGCCAACAGATCCCTGCTACACCTGCTCCCCAGGGCTCTGTCTCTGCACAAACCCTCCGCTGCTCTCCCATCAGTCCAGGGGTCTGCAGTAGTGGAAGGAGCCCCCGCAAAGTCTGGGCTGTAGTTCCCTCAAGCCTGGGCCCCTAGGATCTTACTGTCTGGTCTTCCCCGCACGTGGATGCCTCCCCACAGAGCTCTGGGATCTTCCCAAATGAATCTCTTTGTCACCTTCTCCTTCATTCTGAATGTCCCATGATGCTTCTCTGGAGTTTTTCAATGCTCTTTCCGAGCAGAGCCATCTGTGGGTAAGCATCTGCCTGTGACTTTTGATCCTCTCCTTGACAGCAGCACATGTGGTCTGCCTCTAGTCCACCATCTTCCCTGGGGAGACCCAGAATGCATTGCTACCAATGATTCCTGGTGCTGCTGCTGCTGGTCTAGGGTTCATAATTTGAGATGCACAGCACTCAGGGGGACAAAAGACAGCAGGGGGATAGAGGCTCAGCACCAAAGGCACTCTGATGGCTGGAACTTGACTTCAAGATTACAACCCATCAAGATCTCTTCTTTCCAAGGTGGAGATGGAAGCCCAGGAGGGACAGAATCCCATGGACTCTTCCTCCATTGGAGTCAGGGCAGTCAACACAGAAAGCATCAGAAGGAATGTTCTGGGCCCTGCTATTTGGGAAAAGATGACATGGAAGCTGTATTTCAAAGACTCTGATCTTGATCTAGCTATAAACTTGGATAAGAAATGTGCTGTTTCATGATTTCATTATTTATGAAACTTTAGTGCAAAGAAATTTATTTTATTACAAGTGGAAAGACTCCACCCCCCAATTTTCTGTGACGACTATTCAACAGGGCTTTTGAGAGGCAATACTATGTTTCCCAGAGCAATCCTGCAATATTGTAGACAGACCTCTCACGCTCTGCTGCCGTAATGGGGCTAACTGGGAAATCCAAGAAGTGAATAAATTGAGAGAAAGGATCAGAAGCATATACCACTGGCTTCTGATTCTTGAACTTTCCTCCATCCTTTTCCCACTCCTATGATGAAAAGTGATTTTATCTAAATCCCTTGTTACTTAGAATGTTTCCAAGGAGCTCACTCAGCCTGCTTGCCCCACCCTCTGTCACCTGTGACATTTAGCCTCAGATGCCAGAGTACTCCTGACGCCCAGTCAAACAATGCAAAATAATCTCCTCCTGTTAATCACACCTGCAAAATTCCTTTTGCAATATAAAGTAACACAGCTATGGGGTTATATGTGGATATCTTAAGGAGGACATTATTCAAACTACACACCATGTGATACAATTTTAAAAAAATAAAGAAAAGTCAGGAGAACATGCTCCAAAGTGTTCGTGTCACTTGGTGATGAGTTACTGGATGACGTTTAACTTTTTATTTTACTCTGTTTTATTTCTCCCAGTTTTAAAAACACATACACACACATTACTTTTTATAAGAAAAAATGGTTTTTAATATCTGAAGTACATATTTAAAAATTTATGTTTAATCAACAAAACCCTACATCTACAAACAAAAATTAAATTAAATGTTATACCACTAACCTTGTACAAGGGGTAATTTTGGCCCATTTTACAGGAAGTAGAGAAAAGGTATCTAAACATTAATATATGGCATGGTATAATCGGTAGCCTACCAAGAATTACTAAGAGCCCCTGGGAATTCTTCCTAAGATTTCCCTATTCTGCCATTTTCAAGCGAATTTCATTTAATATTGAATACATAATATCAAAAAAGGAATTTAACATAAAATTGCTCCTGGGAGAGTCAAAACATTTACACAAATGCCTACGAAGTACACTCTTTAAAAGCATATTTGAAGAGTAGAGGGTTTCTGAGAGAAGGCACATAAGTGTGTATTGCTATAAAAGAATACGTGAGACTGGGGAATTTATAAAGGAAAGAGGTTTATTAGCCTCATGGTCTGCAGGCTGTGCTAGGAGCATGGTGCCAGCATCTGCTTCGGGTGAAGGTTTCAGGGAGCTTCCACTCACAGCAGGTGAAGAGAAATCAAGAGTGTCATGTGGTGAGAGAAGGGGCAATAGAGGGAAGAGGTGGCACCAGGATCCTTGAGACAAACAGCTCTCCTATGGGAACTAATAGAGTGAGAACTCAATCATTATTGCAGGGAGGGCCCCAACCCATTCATGAGGGATCCACTCCCTTAACCCAAACACCTTCCACCAGGCCACACATTCAACACTAGAGATCCAATTTCACCATGAGATTTGGAGGGGCCAAACATCCAAAGCACATCAGTATGGAACAGAGTGCAAAAAGATACTGGAAGCTGTTACTTCAATTTCTTTCACATAGATTCATTCTTCATTCATTATGAGAATTGGCATATATGGATTCAAATACAGATGAATTTTTTTTAATTTCAAAATATAGGGGTGTGAATATTTTTGGCTACAGCAATCGATTTTGTTATGCTTGAGTCAGGGTTATAAGTGTGCCCATCACCCAGGTGGTGTTCATTGTAGCAGATTTTCACTCATCCCCTCCGCTCTTCCTTCCTCTTCCCCCTACTTGATTGCCACTGAGTTTCACTTCCTTCTGTGAATCTGTGTGCTCATTGGTTAGTTCCAGTTTAGTAGAGCGTACAGGTGGTGCTCGTTTTTTCATTCTTTAGATACTGCACTTAGGATAATGGTCTCCACTTCCATCCAAATTGTTGCAAAGGGCCTTAATTCATCCTTTTTCATGGCTGTGCAATATTCCACAGTATACTGTTGGGACCCCTATGGCCCACAGGAAGGAACCAGGCGTGACATGGATTAGAAGTACAAGCTTGTAGGAGGCAGGCTAACCTTAGTTGCAGGTAGTCCCGAGCCCCCTCCGCAACGGCTATTTATTAAGGTTATACACAACAGGTGTGGAGAGTTCAGGTAATCACACATGAGGGCTGCCTGCATAAGGATTGCCACGTGCTCTCCTCACATGTTCTTTCCCCACAACCCTCAGGAAGAACTACTAAGCATCAATGTTTAACACATGCTTACTAGTGAGTGACCGACCTTATCTCATTCTAGAACACTGAGTTACTTGGGGGATTTCCCCCAAGTCACAAAACGTCTCTAGGCTTGCCAGGAGACTGTCCTGTTCTCAGCGTTTCCTTTTAATGTGATAAGACTCAGTAACTGTCCTTTGCAAGCATGGTGTCCAGTCCTCTGCAGTACACAGATATCACTCTGTGTTAATCCACTCATGAATTGTTGGGCACTTGTGTTGATTCCACATCTTTGCAATTTCTTTTTGTTTTCTTTAATGATGAAATTTTTCAAACTCTTAATTAAGGTCTTCCAGACTCTGGACCTAAAATTTGCTTCCCCCTTCTCCCTCTGATTCCCCTCTTTGCCGGCCAATTCTAAAACATAGAGAAACAGGCTCTGGAGCAGGCCTTACAGCATAGAGTCTGGCATATTATCAAAGGCTGATTTCAAGAGAAAATGAACCTGTCCTGGTGAATTCTGGGAACAGGTATTTCTTTTCCTTTATTACATTAGCAGTATATGGAACAGGGAAGAGAGAAAATACAAATTGATGAAAATATGCACCCTGCATGCCAGAATGTCTATGAAAAAACAACTGCCCTCTGCTGACTTTCTTTGCTTTTTTGC
This sequence comes from Arctocebus calabarensis, assembly GCA_963573935.1. NCBI lineage: Eukaryota > Metazoa > Chordata > Mammalia > Primates > Lorisidae > Arctocebus > Arctocebus calabarensis. The sequence goes on from CAUYON010129421.1 coordinate 14,426, forward strand.
CCATGCTGAGAATTTTCTGTGTCTCTTCTTTGGTGAGGTTATAACATTCCCTGGAATGTCTCATATACTTGCTTTTTCTAATCAGCCCAGTATTACTGGGAGGACAGAACAGTACATGTTTGTTCAAGGCCCCAATCAAGTATTGCCTTCCTCAAAATCTTTCTTGATCTTTTAACTGGAAAAAATTTTCTCCTTTGAGTAATTCCCAGAACCATTTACTTTCATTTTCCTTTGGGTAATTATAAGTACTTCTTCCACTGTTATGTCTGCTATTATTGTGACTACTTCTACTGCTGCTACAAATGATAATGATAACCAACATTTATTAGGCCTTATTATGTGCCAGATGATTTACATATATTAATTCTATAAGGCAGCCACTCCTAGCCTTATTGTTCATATGAAAACTAAACTTGTTCTTTACACAGAGAGGTTAAGCAATATGCCAAGTCTGCAGAGACAGAAAGTGGAAGAGCTAAGATCAAACCCAAGCAGTCTGGCCCTGGAGTCTGCCCTGCTAACAAGGGCACAAATCTGCCTGCCCTTCCCTTACGTCCCATCAATTAATAATGCACAGGCCTTTTCTCTGCAATCTTTTTGAAGTAACTTTCATGTCAAGGTCATCCTGTTTAGGGCTATAGTGCCCCAAATAAACACCTGAAATGTACCTTTGCTAAATGAACAAACCAGCTTTACCCTCAAAATTCTTGATATATGTGTTGTACTTCTGCAATTACAAAAGTTACAAGATACAATATATGATATTGAACATTATCAGTCTATATTACAATTTGAACACAGTTTTTCCCTTTATATGCATTACCATTGCGGTCCTCAGTATATGAATATATACTGATAAAAGACGCATACAAGTCACGTTTGAGCACCTCTTGTAATTGCAGAAGAAAAATGTGACTCGAGTATTACAATTTTAATACTGATTTTCCCCCTTCTTAAAGTGAAGAATACATTTAACATACATTTAGCGCCCTCCGTGTTAACACATGAGGTAGGTTCCAGCGTAATGGCCCTGTGTTTCCCTGGCTCCTTGGGAATCCTAGATCAGCTTTCAAAAACAATGGTGTATAAATTTACTTACTACTTGTGAAATAGCCCCAATGCACACACCCAATGCATTTTCTTTATTTTCCCCTGACCTTATCTTACCCACAAGCTCCATTACTATTGACAGCAGCAACAAAAGCCAAGCAGGGATGCCAATAAACAATTCAGTCTTTTCTAGTTTAAAAAGGCTTCTCCTGGTTAATAAATGTTTTCCTAGTAAGTGCTCAGGGTTTCAAAGTTCATCCCTCCAGGTTTCCGTCTCCTTTGCCAGGGTGATCTAAGGTCCCCGGCGGGTGAGCGCCTCGCTGCGCAGGTGGCAGGTGCGCCCGCCACTGGGGCCCGCAGATGTGTCCGGCCCGACGTGCTGCCCACGAACTCGACCCTCCCAGGCGCTGACGACGCTCAGAGGCCTGCCCCGGGATCCAGTTCGGGCGGTCACTTGGGCAGCTGTCGTCCCAGGGTCACGTGGCCTCCGATCCCAGCATTCTTCAAGCCGCAAACCAGAGCGTCTCCTGCCGCGCTTCGCCCGCTCCCGGTCACAGCCCGGTGTCTGCGGCGCTCTGCCACCTAGTGGCCCTCCGAGAGACCTCCATCCTTTTCCTGCCACCCCTGAGAAACCCAGAAGCATCCTCCGACTTCTGTGGACACCACACAAATGAACTAGTGCATCCGCTGCCCTCCCCAAGGGCAAAGCAAGGGCACCCACATGGGGTTGCTTTGCCTTGCTTTTCTCTTCCCTTCCCTTGATTCCTTTTTCTCAGCATCAGAAGCATTTCCTACATCTTCTTGTCCAAAGGGATTTTAACTTTCTTTCAATTTACTGAGAGTATTATTAAATACAACACTAAGACACGAGTCACATGTAGCTGTTTTGATGGAAGTATTAGAATTTCAAGAAAAACTTTCTTTATAAAAGCTCATATCCAAGGCAATTGTTTCACTGAGTGCTCAAAACATGCCTAATTTGACATTCAAAGCTAAGCAATGTGACGTCTCTCTGTTTAATCCTTCCTACTCTGACCCTGAAACAATTGAAGCCTAGTCAATGGGTGAGGATACCAAGGACAATGAAATTCATATAAATTATAATAATTGATGATTAAGAGGTAGGGAACAAATATAATATTAATAAAATTTATGGAGAATAAAAATAGATAATGTTATTTTGAAAATACCCCTGTTATCTACACAAATCAATGTCACATTAAATGACCAGAAAACATCAATCCTCTCCCCCTCACTAGTTGTTACACCAAAAATATCTCCAGATGTTGTCAAATAGTCCAAGTTCAAAACCCCTGGTCAGGTCTCAGGAAAAATGTCTCATCTTCAGGGGGTGCTTTCTGGAACCCCCACTCTCACACATATGCTTCTGCTGTTCTATCATAGCATTCATCCCAACTTGTAATAATTATTTGGGGGTGATTATTTGTTTACTATCTGTCTCTTCCACTAGATGGTAACTTTGCTGAAGGCAGAGGCTATGTCTGAGATTTTCTTTCTTTCATTCATTTCTCTTTGCTATGCAGATTCTCTAAATAACAATAATTATATTTTGACATTTATTAGCAAATAAATGTTGGTTAGGTGAATAAATAAGCATTTGCTAAATGAAAAACACAAAAATATCACATCTCAGGCATTTACAGATCCGAACTCAGTATCTTCTCTTATTTAGGGAACAACATCTAATTATTAAGGCACAAAAAGAGAAGACGGGGAGGGAAAAAGGCAAGAGCTCCGGGGAAATGTGCAGTTTGCCTTGCAAGCCCAGGGAACTCAGTGCTGCAGAATAAATAGCATTACTGAGAAGCAAGACTGGGAAAGTCCTATATCAAGGCATGAATATGCTCACGTATTGAAACACACGTGTGTTTGAAAGTCTGACTTTCCCAAGGTTGAAAATCTGCCAATTAAATATGCGACTTTCCCCAAATTCCTCCTGTCTTCCTTGTTCCCGGTACTCAAAGTACTCCCTGTGAACTCTTGATCTAATCAATAGCTGTCTTCTAGCATTTCCTACTTTCTCTAGCTTTTCCCTAAATGTAACAGATGTAATAGCTGACATCACCACACTGTTCCGGAAAATTTTCATGACGTGCCTAGAGTTGCATGTGGAATGGCTCAGGGCAGCTCTCAGAATATCAAGGATGCGGCGAAATTTGCCCACAGAAACACAGCTGCCTCTGTAGCGGTCCTGCATCCATTTCTAGTTATCAAGAGATGCTGAACCCTTTAAAATAACATTTAAAAATGACAAGTATAATGCATGGGACCTTTAGACGCCGCACATACAATAGAAGAGAAGAATAAAATAGCCTATTAAAAAATCCAGAGATAAGCACTCACTTTTTTCTGTGTAGGAATGGCTTTTAAGAGTCATTTTTATTATGGTTATCTGTCTACATCTTTCTTTTCTTTATCACTTTCTCTCTGACTCCTGCTTACATTTCTATCAGAGCCAAAACATTTACTTACTATTTTTGTTGTCATTTAAGTATACAATGATACCTAGTGATTAAGTCTCTGGCAGATCAGAGCTGATGCAGGATACAAATTGGCACCTTAAAATATTTTCAAGAATTATCGTGGGATCACACCTACAGTGCATCTTAGAAGGGTACAGGTGAAACTTACTAAATGTAGAATATAAATGTCTTAACACGATAACTAAAATAAATGCCATGAAGGCTATGTTAACCAGTTTGATGAAAGTATTTCAGATTGAATATGAAACCAGCACATTGTACCCCATGCTTGCATTAATGTACACGGCTATGATTTAATAAAAAAAGAATTATGACTTTTTAATAGCGTTTATTAAATGTTATTCTCAAATACAGCAGTATTGAATCGAGCATTTAAAAAAATTAGACTCAAACCAGAAAGTCCAAAAAACTGAGCTTGCTTTAGTTCTGCTAATTCAGGCAAAAGGTGGTAATTTCTTCAGCCCTTTTAAATTCCTTACTCTTTCATCTCCCCCTCATCAGCTACCCACAATTCCCACAAATAATTCTGTTTCCTTCTTCTGCCTAAGACACTGTACATTGTTAAGAAAAAAACGTAACTGGGAGGGGGGAGGCCAAATGTAGGGAGGGTAACCAAGGGAATCTCATCTATGGTGCATATTGCAAGGGTACATGTCAAATGTATTAAGAGTAGAGTATAAATGTGTTAACACAATAATTAAGTCAGTGAGGTGAAGGTTATATTAACCAGTTTGATGTAAGCATTCCAAATTGTATATAAAATTAACACATTGTATCCCATAAATGCATTAATGTGCAGTTATGATTTAATAAAAAAATTGTTAAGACAGAAAAAAAAAAGATAAAGCATAACAGTGGAAAAACTAAAGTAGCCCTAGGAAGTTACCTAAACTATCTCCTGATTCGCAAACTGTAGACCTTATGTGGCTAATTTACCTTGGTATAGGTGCCAAACATTTTTTTTATGTTTGAGATAGATATCAACTCAACTTGACCTCTATTAGAAAACACTCAGGCTCTTAAAAGAACTATAGCTTGCATCAACAAATAATTCTTCATTGACCTGACTCCCAGTCTTTGACATTTGTTCAGACAGTATTGATTTTTTTTACAGTCTTAAATTTGTACTTAATTCTTTAAATTCCTTATTGCTGGTGTCATTTTAAAACACTCCCTTTTCATCACATTTAAGGTTTCTGAAATCAAGGGTTAATTGGTTTCTAATTGTCTCTTTCCCCCTTTTACTATCAGAAAATGAACAGGTACTTTTATTGTATGTGGTTTGCAGCATGAAATTCCACATACAAGTAATTATTCCCCTCCTGCATGTATTAAAAAGAAGTTTTAATCATAATTAAAAGATTACTGGCTTCATTTCCATAAGCCATTTCCTCTAAGTAGTTAATTATAAAAGTGAACTCATAATGCATATTCCATTAAGCCCTATTTATAAGAAACTGAGCACAGCAAAGATTAGGTATGATAGGATCTTTGTAAAGCAACGCTTTCATGTTTTTATTCTTTTGCAAGTAAATTTACTCAAACCATCTTCCACAAATTGCATTCTCAGCCATTAGATTGCTGAATTTTCTTTTGGCCACTAGAGGTCTGCCACACCTAACTTGAGAGCAGGACGGCCTTTCGACAGTCATACTGAGCTCTGGAGCCTGCCTGAAGAGTCCATCATTTATCCATCTTTTCATGCACTGATTCATTAACTCTTTCAGCATTTATTCGTCACTGCTGTGTACCGGTCATGGTGCTACTTACAAAGGGGAGGGGAGCTGTGAGTTCCTTTCATCCTCCCTGTCTTAGTCTGTTTTGTGCTGCTGTAAGAGAATTTATTAAACATTTTTATTTAGTCTTGGCACCTGCAGCACAGTGCTTATAGCACTGGCCACATACAGCCAGGCTGGCGGGTTCAAACCCAGTCTGGGCCAGCTAAACAATAACAAGTACAACAAAAGAATAGCCGGGCATTGTGGTGGACACCTGTAGTCCCAGCTACTTGGGAGGCTGAGGCAAGAGAATTGCTTGAGCCCAAGAGTTTGAGGCTGTGGTGAGCTGTGACACCATGGCACTCTACTGAAGGCAATATACTGAGACTCTATCTCCAAAAAAAAAAATTTATTTAAAAAAATTTATTGCTTATAGTTCTGGAGGCTGAGAAATGCAAGGCTCAGGGGCTTGCATTCTATGGGGACCCCTTCCTGCACCATCCCATGGTGGAAGGCAGACAGCACCTGAACAAAGGGAGGGCGGGAAGGGGCTGACCTTGTCCTCTAATCAAAAACCTTCTCCCACGATAATTAACCCACCCTCACAACAGCAGATGTATTCCATTTAGAGAGATGAGCCTAATTCTTTAAGGGCCCCACCTCTCAACACTGTTGTGTTGGAGATTAAGTTTCTAACAGTGAACTCTGCAGGAACCATCCAAACCAGGGCATGCTTCTTTCTCTCTCTTCCCTCGTATATCAGGCCCTCTACCTCCTATTCCTCCCCTTGCCCTTTTTCTATCAGGCATCTCTGATCTTCTCTCTCTATCTTCCACTTTAGTCCCTGTGATTTTCCTTCCATCAGCATTGCAACTTGTTGATTAGTCTCCCATTCGAAGATCTTTCTTCCCTCCAGTCCCCCTGGGCCTGCGCCTCTCAGTCTGGCCACCCCTTCCCAGATGGAATCTTACAGAGGGTATCAATGTTCCCACTCTCACACCCCCGATTCCTGCTGTCACTGCAACTGGACTCCACTGAAGCTGCCCTAGTGACACAACTGTAGGCTTGATGCTTTCTTTCTCCCCGCAGTGAACCACTTACTGAGCCCTGATGACCAGCTCCGTTGCCACTTTCAGAATCTGACCACTTTCCTCCTTGCCTCACCTTCGTCTAGGGCTCTAGGCCCTACCCACAGCATCTAACTGGCCTCAGTGACATCAATACACTCTTCACCCTCTGCCAGTGATCTTTCCAAAACACAAAGTGTCACCAGCCTAAGACCCTTCAGTCATTCTTCGGAAAGCTTCACGGAAAGCCTGAGTTCCTCACAGAGAACCAGAGCAGCCCGTCCCGGGCCTGGGCTGACCACGCCCTTCCCCATGGCTTCGGCCACACCAGGCCTCCAACTTGTCCTGCTGCTTTGATTGCTGTGATCGTTGCACCCCTCTTTTCTTCTCTTTTGGGTTGTGTTTCATCCTTTAGAGGGCTCTTTCTTCAAGAAGAGTCCATGAATAAAAAACGTTTAGTGCTTTGAAGTCGAGATGTGGTTTTATTTCATTCTCACTTTTGAATGTCCCCCGTGAGAGGAGAGTGCTACCCTGGCAGTTACTTTCTGCACTCCTTTGAAGGTAAGATTCTCACGTTTTCTAGCGTGTATTGTGGCTAATGAGAACTCTGTTGTTATTCTCTTGTAAGTAACCTATTTTTCCCCTCTACTTGGGTTTTCAGCGTTTAGTTTTTCCTCATTGTTTTGCCGTTTCATTTCAGCCTTTTAGGCACGTGCGTGGTTTGTCTCTTGTTGATTTTATTGATTAGATGCACTGAGATTTTTAAATCTGAGGCACTCCATTCACTATGGAAAAATCTGGGCTTCCACCTTTCCCCCTTCCGATTGGCTACTCCTTTTACCCTAATTAAACATATGCAGAAGTGGATCACTTTATCCCACCTACCTCTCACTCTCTCATTCCTTCTCTCCATCTCATCACTCACTCTGATACAGTCTAGGTAGCATCTCCACTCTGCCATCCAACTCACTTTCCTCAGCTATTTCTCTGATGTTGCTTAAACTTGCCTCTCCAAGAAGTCTACTTGAAACCTGAACTAAATTAAATTTTCCTTCTCTGGGTCAATTTAGCTCTGCATATAGCTAAGACACAGTACATGTGACATATTTTAATTGTCAGTTATTTCTATCTCTATCTCTATCCTATTTTAAATTCTGTGGATTTTAGGAGGCAAAAATGTATAGCAATTTCATCTATTTTGTACTTAATTTCCCTGTGCCTGCATCATAAGAATCATAAGAAGTTTGTAAATATTAGCTAAGTAAGGGAGTACATTGTTTCCACATCCACTTTTTAGCCTGCCTGTGCACCTGTCTAGTGCTGCTGATACTCTGTTTTCACTCCTAACTTGCTTACGCTTCTTCCCCAATAGATGCCATGAAGGCAAGAGCTATATTTATTTTGTGCACACTTGTATCCAGTGCTTGGTATGTAATAAACACACAGATATACCTATGCTTTCTTTATGATAGGTCTCCATTAACTTGAAGAAAACCCAAAGAATTGCCTATGATTTGAAGACATTTGCAATATAAGTAGAGTTGAGGGGTCATTGGAGGATTTCCATTTCTAAAAGCATGCCCTTCTTCTCCTGACTCTTCCCTGACTGCTGATCGGCTAGGACCAGATTTATATTGTGAGCAGTTCTTTCCATTTCAACCAAGCAGGCTGACTTTTCACCTCTCTGGGTTTACTGACAGTGAAGGTAATAATTCTATGTACCTGAGATATATTACTTTCAACCAAAAGGAAGAGCATAACATCAACATCATTAGGGGACAATGCTTCGTCCTTAGCCCAGGTTGTCCTCTACACAAAGGGATATTCCTTGGAGAAGCATCACTGGCCCCATCCTTACCACTTACTCCTCTATCCCCTCAAAGTGCTGCACCTCTCCCGCCTCCCAGAAGGAAAGCAAGCTATCACTGACTATATACACGCAGGTCGAAACTCCATGGAGAGCCCAGCCTCTTCCTCTTTCCTTATTCCTGAGAGTGGGAATTCTGCTCTGTTCCTTCTGCTTCTGTTGGGCAAGATCGGCTGTGATCCACAGATACACGTGTCTACACATGTATCTATTTGGGGAGTTCAGTATTAGAAAACTGACTTGCCTGTAGACATAGTGTTCTTTCAACTAGTCCTTTCAGTGTGAAAGTGGCATTTTCTCCTCTGTCTTCTGAGATTTACCTTTATTTGACAGTTGGTTTAGACCTAGATTAGGCAGGACAGAGCTACTTATCCTCAGCCTCTCAAAGATGCCAGCACATTTCAGCACAAGATAAACAGTCTGTGTTAGAGTAACCCAAACATTCTTTTCTGCCACTGTCATAAAATAGCAATGGGTTAATTCGTCCCTTTGTATACTAAACAAATATCTGCTGGATATCTGCAATGTGATAGGCTCTGAGGGTGCATCATGGAACAAAACAGTCAAAATGCTATCTTCATGAAGCTCACGTTCTAGTGGAGGAAGAAGGGAGAGAGATAAAAATATTAATAAGTCAGAGCTATGGGGGAAAGAAAGAGTAGGTTAAAGGAGTTGGGAACGGCCTGTGGGGGAGGAGGGTAAGACAGGGGGAAGGTGCTGCCTCACTGAGATCATGCCAGTTGAAACGTTCGAGCGGAGAATTGAAAGTGGTGAGGGAGTG